>CAOLHI010002019.1:0-300286 GCA_948474755.1 Ctenosaura bakeri | reverse complement strand
ATTGCTACCTTCTCAAAGAAGACTTCTTTCTTGAACTGAAACTCTGTCTGTTCCTCCAGTTGTTAGCTAAGCATTTCAGCTATAGAAGGCATCAATAGCTTAGCTTTATTGTAAAGGCTGCTACAGAAAGAAAACTGATGTCATTTAGCCATTTTGTAGACATGTATGTTGTGGACTGTGTTGAGATCTAGGAGATGATGTTTTACTTTCTTACCAGTTCTATGGAAATTTTCTACTTTGTTCAATCATTACAATTAGTGGCATGATATCTAGTCTAGTAGAACAGAAAGAAGTTGATTTTCAAAGGAGTAGATTGAAGTTTACTAGAGCAAACAAATGTCCTGAGCTTTATGTTTAAGTAATCAAAACCTAAACTGTCTAAAGTTAGGAAAGAGCAGTAAACTAATTTTTAAAATATTTAATTTTAATTAAAATAATAATATTTAATTTTAGAGCTTTTAGGCCTACAAGTTTTTGGGAGGATTGGTTATACAGAAGTACAGCTAAATCATAGAATCATAGAGTTGGAAAGGGCAGCATAGACCTTTGACTCTAATCCCTATCTATGCAGGAAATCCAGCTAAAGAATCCCCAACAGATGTTTTTTTTTTTTTTTTTTTTGATGATGGCCCTCTTCTTGTTTCCTCATATGTTTTGTTCTCCGTACCTTTTATTGTCTTTGTTGCCCTTCTTGGAACCCTCTGCAACTTCTTAAAATGAGATCCCCAGAACTGAATGTGGTACTCCAGATGAGACTTGACTAGCACATAATATAGGGTGACTATTATTTACTTTGTCTTGGAAAATAAAGTTTTATTTATGGTGGTTAACATTTTATTTTCTTTCTTTTTTGAAGAATCATATTGCTGGCTCATGTCCAACTTATGATCAACAATAATTGTAAGGTGGTTTTTTTTGCACTTACTGCTGCCAAGCCATGTATCTCCTATTCTATACCTGTGCCTTTGGTTTTTGTGGCCTAAATATAGAATTTTGCATTTGTCTCTGTTGAATTTCATTCTATTAGCTTCAGGCCAATTTTCTAGTTTATCAAAGTCCTTCTGGATTCTGCTCCTATCTTGCAATGTGTTACTCCTACTTTTCTGCAAACTTGGTAAGGATTGCTTCCAACCCATCATCTAAGTCATTTATAAAAATGTTAAAGAATGTCATCCCCAGTACAACATTTCATTTATGACTTCTCTCCAGTCTGAAATGCAGAGATTGATAATGACCTTTTAACTTGGTTTTTCAACTGATTATGGATTGTTCTGACAGTTATCTTATCTCATGCTAATCAAAATGTCATGGGGGACTATCGAATACTTTGCTAAAATCCAGACATATGACATCTGCAGCATTTCTACCATCTACTAAATGAGTGATCTGATAAGATATAAAATTAGTTTGATATAATTTGTTTTTTACAAATCTATCTGGATACTTTCAAACAGATTCCTTTATAGTACATTCTATACTTTTTCCTGATCAGGCTGACTGGTCTGTAGTTCTCGAGATCTTCCTCTTTTGTCCTTTTTGAAGAGGGGGCAGGCTCCAGTCCTTTGGCACTTCACTGTTCTCCAAGGCTTCCAAACAATGATGGCAAGTCGTTCAGAGAGTACACCAGCAAGTTCCTTCAGTGCTCTGGGATGCAGTTCATCTGTCATTGCAGATAGGACCTCATGATTCCTGACTCCTTGTCAATTTTGATGTGCAGTCTATATCCTTACCAAGATCTCTGCTGATGCATAAACGGAAACAGTTCTTTTTTTGGGAAAGAACTGAAGTAAAGTAGATATTGAGCAGTTCTGCGTTTTGGTTGTGATCTCTTAGCATTTTACCATCTCTGTTGAGCATGGGCCCCATTCTTTCCTTGGGCATTCTCTTGCTCTAGTGTATCAGAAAAAAATACCTCTATTTTACTCCCTCCTGTAATAGTTAATCTGAGATCATTCTGAGTGTTAGTTTTCATTGTACTATTTCTGCAAGCTGAGGCTACACATCTGTACTCTTCTAGGGTGATACAGCCTATATACATTCTATATACATTCTGTATTCCATTCTATATACATGCTCTTTTCAATTGTTACTTCCTGCTTCAGTTTGATGTGCAACCACATTGGCTTTTTCAGATGTTTCCCATTTTCCTTCTTCCATGGGATTGTTTGTGATTGTGCTTTTTTCAACTCCTTCTTCAAGAACTCCACCTTTGCTGAGTATCTTTTTTCCTTTCACATCTCTAGATGTGGGATTCCACCCAATATTTCTGTGAGCTTGTTAAAATCAGCTTTCTTGAAAACTAATGTCTGTGTTTGACTACTCCCTTCTTTGCTGCATCCCATAATTGTGAATTCTGGCATCACTTCCTCCCTAAACATGGTGACCAGCTCCTCCCTATGGGCTAGGCTTAAGTCCAGGATTGTTCCTAACTCTACCTTTTGAAAGAGGAAATTGTCTGCAAGGCACGTCAGGAATTTGTTGGACAGAGTTAGTCTCCCAGCAGATATTAGGATAACTGTATTCCTTCATAACTACTAAATCTTGCATTGGTGTGTTGACACCTGAAAGCTTGTTTGCTCTTACCTTTTTACTAACAGTTTTACTGTGGTTCTCATTCTTTCCTTCGGCTTCTCTATCCTTGTGTTTAGAGCCAAAGTGAATCAGAGCCAGTGTGTGAATGGTTGAGAATGGAGCTTGAAGAAAGAATTATTGAACTTTCCTATGAAGAACTAGTGTGGAATGAATTTATTTGAAAATGGTACATTTGTGACTAAAAGCAATATGACAGAGTATGCCAAAGTTAAAGATAACAGCTGTTTTTAAGGAGCTATGGGTCCCCCCCCCGTCTGATTATATAATTTCAATGTGAATAAAATGAAAGAGCAATTTTTTTCTAATTCTTTTGTGTGATCAGTGTTGGAAATCATATGTCTGAGATCACTGATTTAGAAAGTATCGCATTTCCTTTTCTAAATCTTGTGACTTTGTTGTCATGTGTAGTTTCCAACTTATGACAATCGGGGGAGTTCTGAGGCTGAGAGAGTGATTTGCTCATGGTCACTGAGTGGTTTCCATGATGGAGCAAGAATGGGATCCCTGGTCCGGAGTCATAGTCCAATGCTGCAACCACTATACCATGTTAGCTCTCCCAATTTTATTACTAGAAAAAGCAAAATTTATCTTCCAAAAGGAACCAGATGCATCAAGATGTTTCTTCCCTTCAGGGGAAAAAATCTGTATTTTGTAAGTTCTTTGGTTTTAGAAATACTGATGAGAGAAGCACTTTGAGGTTAAAAGCTATTTGCATCAACAGAATTAACAATGCAGCTTAATCTCTGACAACATCTTTGTTGTTTATTATTGCCATGGTCCATTACAACCAATCAATTGTTAATTTTGATTTCAGTGACCCTTCTGTAACCCTTGAAAGGGGATTGTTGTTCTTTATGTTGAAATAACAACAACAAGAACTCACACTGCCTCTCCTCAGTATTAAACAATAACCAGGTTGAGAGCATATTTTAAAATATGTGTGGGGAGGACTTGGTTTGTCCAGTAATTTCACTTTGGAATGGGAATGTAGAATTGTTAATGTGTTCCAGTAAGTGGGGGAGAAAGATAACAGTTGGAGGATCTGTTTTTACTGCAATAGCGGTAAAGCTATTTTGTATTATTGGGGTTGGTATGTATTTTATGGCTCAACAGAATGGTTTTCTATGGAATCCTCAGGGTACAGTTAAAACATTAAAATCAGTAAAACAAAGACTACAAAAACAAAGCAAAGTGAAAAGCTGCAAAAGTGATTAAAGCAGCAGCACGAATATGAAAAATGGAAAATGAGGAGGAGACTTTAGCCTCCCCAACAGCTTTCTGAAACAAAATGCTTTCATTATCTTTCTTGACAAAAAGGTAGCTCATATAAATTGTCTACCTCACATGGAACAATATTGGACAGTATAGTACCAGAGAGTCATGCTACTTCATTAAACTGCCTTGACTGCAGATCCTTAATCCAGTTTTATAGTCATACAAAACCAAGATGCTTGGGTACAAGGTGTACAAAAATATGGATGGGGATAGCTCATTTGAAGGCACATGCCATTTAAAGCAACACCATGTGGTCTTCTGTGAGATTGATGTGCCTTCAGATACGTGCTTCAACGCATGTTTCTCACTTATCAAGTTCTACAATTAGGCAGAATAAAATCAGATGCCCGACTACAGGATGGGTGGCTTCTGGTCTGAGAGCACTACAAGTGAAAAGGACCTATAGTTCTTTGTGGACCACAAGCTAAACATGACTTGGCACTGTGATGTCACAGCAAAAGAAGATGCAGTTCTAGGCGGCATAAAGGGAAGTAGTGGTGTCACTCTATTCTGCTTTGGTCAGACCTCATCTAGAATACTGTGTCCAGTTCTGAGCACCATGGTTCAAGAAAGATATTGACAAAATGGAATGTGTCCAGATGATCAGCAATCTGGAAATCAAGCCTTATAAGGAATGACTTAAGGAGATGGATATGCTTAGCCTGGAGAATAGAAAACTGCAAGCTAACATGATAGCTATCTGAAGGGAAGCTGTTCAGATGGAGTGAGCTTGTTTTATGCTGTTCCAGAGATTAGAAGATGAATAAAAGGACTCAAATTACAAGACAAGAGGTTCTGCCTAAACACTAGAAAGAACTTCTTTACTATAATAGCTATTTGGCAGTGAAACAGAGTATCTCAGAGCATGGTAGGTTGTCCTTCTTTGGAAGTCTTTAAACAGAATTGGGATGGCCATTTTTTGAGAATGTTTTAGTTGTTTGTTCCTGCATGGCAGCGAGTTGGATTAGATAGCCCCTGCAATCCCTTCCAACTCAAATGACTCTGTGTATTTATCTATAGATGTAGATATGTTACTCAGTGTTTATATTACATATTTTATATAGTACAAATTTATACTATAGGCCCTCCACATTCATGCGGGTTAGGGATACAGAACCCCCATGAAAGTAAAAAAACTGCAAATAATTCCCCTCAGTGAGCACTCTCCCTTCCCTACACTCCCCTACCCACCGCTGCCAGCATACCCACACAGGCAGTGGGTGGGAGAGTTCAAGGGTGGAGAAGATCTTTTCCCCTGCACCCAGGACAGTGCAGAGAAAAAGATCTTCCTTTCCCTGCACTCTCTTGCCTGCCGCCCACATCGACGCACTGGTAGTGGTGGATGGGAGGGTTGGGGGAGGGAGATCTTCCCTTTCCTTCACTCTCTTGCTCACCCCCTGCTTGGGCAGCATCATGAGGGAGAGCATAGGGAAAAACATCTTCTCCCTGCACCCTCCTGCCTGCTGCTGCTGGCGTGCCCATGTGGCAACAGGTGGGAGCATTTAGGGGGAAACTCTTGTGGACCCATGAACCTTTCCCTCTACCGGCAAAGGCCAGAGAATGGGGAGAGGAGAATGAGGGGGAGGCAAGCTGGCACTGCAAATAATCAAACCCGTGAGAGTCAAACCCACGAATGTCGGGAGAGGACTGTACTACATATTTTGTTTGTACTTTATGAGGAGTATTATGTGTGTATGCACTGTGTGTGTTTATAATATTTTTTACAAAATGTAATGTGTGTGTGTATACTTGCGCGTGCACACACACACTCACGCATTACATTTTGTGTATATATATTCATATAAATATATATTCATACACACACATACACACACACGTGTATGTGGACATGTTTATGGGAAAATATGAGATTAGTTTAGTGACAAGCAGGTTTGCAATCATGTCACTTGCCACTTCTATTGCTCTTTTCCAGTTTCTGATCCATCTAGTTCAGCTACATATCAATTTATTTTTCATATTGGTTTTTTCTTGGAAAAAATCCATTCAATAGAATATCTAGTCAAGCGCAATGGTGCTTGACATAAGACCTATTGGAACTAACCACAGAAATCTACAGTAAGGGCTTATAAATAACACAGTCTCTTATTTGAAAGAAATAAATCAAAACAGGGGATAGGACTGCCTATCTTACTGGAATTTCAGAGTTTATCCTTGATTAATGAGAGGACATAACTTCCAAACCTATCTAGATTGAAAATTTTAACCTGCTCCTTCTGGCCTTGAGAGACTTTCTACAACAATGTTTACTATAATATCCTGGAATTAACTGAACTTTCTAAGCATTTTGATTAGCTTTTTTCTAAAGGTTTGTATCACTGTTTCCATGTAATTCAACATATTTCTGTAGGGAACTAGGCCAATGCTAGAATGGAATATGCTAATTTCAAAGAAAACATGTGTATGTATCTGTGAGTCAGCATGGTCTAGTGGTTTGAAAACTGGACTATGACTCTGGTGACCAGGGTTTTGAATCCCTGCTCAGCCACAGAAACCAACTGGGTGACCTTGGGCAAGTCACGTTCTCTCAGCCTCAGAGGAAGACAAAGGCAAATACCTTCTGAACAAATTTTCCAAGAAAACCATGATATTTTTGCCTTAGGATCCCCATAAATCATAAATGACTTGAAGTCATACAAAACACAACAACAAATATGCGTACACACATATGGAGGGGGGGAGTGAGTTTGAGACCTTTGTCTTGACATTTGACCTACCCATCTATCTATCTATCTATCTATCTATCTATCTATCTATCTATCATTATCCCTCCTTTCTCCCATGATAGCTTACATTAAAGATTTAAAGCAAAACACTTAAAATAATATGTGGTACAAATATTAAAAAAATAAATAGGCAGTCATCCTGAAATATATAAACCAGTTTAAAATGCACATAAAAGCTAACATAAATGTATACATCACCTCATAAAAAGCATCCTTCTGCTACAAAGGCCTATTCAAATAAAAAGAGATTTGCCTGCTGGCAAAAAAGAGATCAAAGAGGAGGCCAACCTAGCTTCTTATGGGAGGGAAGCACACAGTGTGGGAGCAAACACTGTAAAGACTCTCCTATCCTTCTCACCATCTGTACCTGTGATAGTTATAGGATAGACAGAAAACCCTCTTCCAAGATCATAAGGTTTGGGCATGCTTCTACAAGATAGTCTGAAGCTGTACAGGAGTATATAGGCTGTGATCAGCACTTTGAGTTTTGTCCAGAGACACCCTGGTAGCCAGTGAAGAGATCAACCAAAGCTTCAACAGGATCACTTGCCCTGGCAACAGAGCCATCAGGAATTCTTCTGAGTCCATAAGCGTTTTAGAGTAAACCATCTTAGTCACCCCTCTGCCCTTGCAGAGACTCTGACATTCTACCTATATCCCACAAGTCAGTAATCTGTTTACTACAATAGATGTTTCATCCTGCACTCATCCTTTGTGTATCTTAGACAACAATTTCATCATTGCCTATTAGGAGATGATCATAATGCCAGCCCATGTTATTTTGGTGCCTGAAACAGAAACCAAGATGTACTCTCTTCCCCGCTAGAATCAATTAGAGCTGTGTAAAACTCCTATATATTAAGGAGTGTATTATTCCGCTGCTTTCAGAGAAATTGAGAGATATCTTTGGATGTATGCAAGTGCCATTCTGTGCTTATCTTGTTGATTCTGTGAGTAGCTGAGAAAGCTTTCTTCCATAAGCAGCAGTGTTTTAATGTATTATCTTCACAGTTATCCCACCCAGCAATGCTTTTCAATTAGACTGTGCAACATTGTGTAGTCCCATGTGCCTTTGAAGGAGTACAACCTGACTGGGACCCTGCATGTAAACAGCCTTGTTCCATTGCTAATACCTATCAGGTTTTGAATATAGTTGGCCACCAACAACTGCCTTAATACTTTAGAAAATCCCCATTCATGTTTGCAGGAGTGTAGGATTTTTTTTGCACCAAGGTTTACTGTCTAATAACATGTCCTAGAATTACCATTTGGCTGCATGGTACCATGTGATTGCATGGGGATCCTAGTATTCACAGTTATTTGTTTTCTGGCTGAAAAATGTGTTTTCCAAAACTCAGGAGTCCTAGCCAGAAACAATAATACAGAGAAAAGAATTTTGCATAGATTTTACCATCATAGATTTGAATTCAATATTCTTTTTCTAAAATGCACAGAAAACCAAGCATGTTTCTACAAAGTAGTTCTTTTGAATAACAGTGGCCCCAAATTTTGGTATTCTACCCAAAGATTATAGTCCAGCTTGTTATCATATCTATAATGTATATGATCTTAAACTAAAATTGCTGAGTAAATGTTTTATAGTGAGCAGAACAGGTTCTTTTTTCTCCCTCACCTCTTCAGAAGATTGTTGGGAGGTGAGAGTTACCCAAGCAATTAATCCTACGAGTACTCAGTATTAGCAGAGTTACAGAGAAAATATTTCCCAGTTTGAGTCTGGCTTCTTAATATATGATGGCTGACTTGAAAGAAATGTAAAAGAAAATATTTAATAAAAATAATTTATAACGATACATTAACTCACCAGTTAATTAATTAGATTAGAGATATACTTAGCATATTTCAGAAGTTAAGAGCAGTTAAGATCAGTTTTCAGTTAAGCGGCAGTATGTGTAGTCAAAGTCAGAGTATAGTGTAGAATGAAATGAATGCTGTTAAAGGAGAACAATATTCTTCAGAGACAGAGTGACAATTGAGACTGGCTGATAGTTGAGAATCTTAGCCAGGATTGCCAAAGAGGTGGGGAAGAGAGAATGCTGCTATAATTTCCAACAAAGGTAATAGTCAGTTCCACACTTATGGCTAGACCAGTTCCATGCAAATATATTGCAAATGAATATCTTTTATTTCCAGATATTATCACATATCCCATGTGATAATTACTTGCCCACTTCAGTCTTCTGTTTGCCTAAACAGGCAATCTCAGTGCGGGGCCACCTGAATGTTACATATTGACTGAGCAGGTGGGAGCATCTCTGCATCATACAAGCAAGCTGTCTTTCTGTTATTCTAGTACTAATACTCAGGAGTACACTATGAAACTGCCCAAACCAGATGAGACTGCTAAAGGATGTTTATCCCTTATGACATTCAAAATATTCATTCAGGTTACTTTCAGGACCCCCCACCCCATAATAAGATCTGTGAATTCCTTTGCCTTGGTAGTCAAACATGTTACGCTACCAGTATTAAGTAAGCAACATTCCACATTAGATACTTTAAAAGATATTCTTTTTACTGATCCAGAAATTGCTTGAATATTTTCAGATTCACAGTTCCAAAATGGCAAAGTGAAGTAATAGTATCTACTTATATGTTTAGATTGCAAAAATTATACTTCTAGTGCCCTGGGAGCAGTTTGTGCAGATGTGTCAAGATACAGTGATAGAGAAAACTAAGGCCCTTATTGCACAATGGCGCCATCTCGGCATGGGGATGCATTGCTGTTGGTTCACAATATGTGCCCTTGCACAATGTTGTTGCAGTCCTGTGCCTCTAGCCATTGTGGTTGTGCTGCATACTATTACTGGAAAAAATCTGGTAGTAACCTCCCTTTGCACAATGATCCCCTTGGCTGCAGGTGTGTGGGAAGGGCAGAAGCACTATGAAGCACTTCCTTCCTCAGTGCAGTGCGGGAAGAGGCCAGCTGTACTGCAGAAAGAAAGAATAAGTCCCAAATACTACCCATCCGTTGGCAGCCAACTGGTGTGGTGGAGAGCGTTTGGGTCCTGATCCCGTACTGGCAATGGCATTGCTGGAATCATGACGGGATGATGAGGAATCACGGCATAGTGTGGTAATGGTCTAAGTTTCATTGCTTTCCTTTGTAGCTATGTTTTTTTAAAACATGTGCAGAATACTCTTTTATTGGGACATATTCTTTACTCCAAACTTCCTACTCAGTCTAGTAGCTTGTGTATTAAATATATTTAAAAGCCTGGCTGATTTAAAGTACGTTGGTTATTAATATATTCATATCCTGAAATATATGTGGAGCATTATTTTGCTAAGTGATTAGATTACAAATATAAATGGCTTCCTTTACCCGTGAAATATAAGGAGAGGAAATCCTTTAATCATTAAGTTTGCTTGTAGTCATTTGTTTCTTTATCCTGAGAAGCCTAATGCTCATTCTGATCCCCTAAGCACACTTACATGAAAGTGAGTCCTATAATTCAGTGATAGAACTTACATGTTAAAGGTACATTGAGTTGCATGTGCAGTAGTTTTGAAACAGTTTATCAGCAGATTATGGAGTATTAGCTTCTGAGGAGGGAGAGATGTCATTTTCTTGATATATGGATTATTAACTCTAAATACTTCTAGTCCTGATTATGAAATAATTTGTAACCAGGCAATATCTATGCACTTTTATATTGTACTAGTGGTTTCCTTCCATTCAAAGGGAATTATATTGTGGGTTTTATTTTGCTGTTTGCTTTCCCAGTAGTCAAAAACTCTTTATAATGTCCTATATACCAAAATCTGACCTGAGAGCGTATACTTATCTGACGAAAACATGCAACTCTGGAGATTTTATGCAGATCTGCTCATCTCAGCATGACAAGTCTGTGCTGCAACTATTTTGTAATCCTTTTGAGAGCTCTTGTCTCCAGTATGAGCTTGGGGAACTTTTTTTCTTAGTGTCCCTTTCCATTGTGAGGCCAAGCACACACAGTTATCAGGCAAAACATGATGGATTGTGACGATATATACAATCCATCCGATGCAACTGTTTTGGTTCATGCAAAAAGGAAATGTTATCCTACTGTACATTCCAGAGAAATGCACAAAACCTTGTGACAATGTGTAAATTTCATGTGAGACCTAAAAGTGGGTCATGTTGAGGAGATTTTTAAATGCTTTCCATTTACTGTACAAGGAGTTAAAAGGTGCAAGAGGGGATTTGTCCATCCTGTTTGGTGGAACTTAAATATGTTCAAGGTTGGCAAGAAATCTTTTGAGAAATGACCAAAAAAGTAGAAAAGAGACCAAGGCAAAATGAGTGAAGACTGAGTATGTTCAGTGGACTCGTATTGGTAACCAGCTGTTAGGGATGAATCTGTGGAAATGTGTGTGTATATGAGAGAGAGAGAGAGAGAGAGAGGGAGGGAGGGGAGTTTCTCATAAGAAATGATGGCTGACTGGCTGACTCACTGAAGGGAAGTTGTCCACAGCAAAATTTTGTAACAGAAACTGTTGGTATATATTGCATCCTGCAAGAATAAGTTACATCTGATTTTCAGATATATTCAGTAAAAGGCACTCAGTTTGTGCTGGGTGGGATCATTGTCCTTGAAGGCTCAGGTTCACACTTTGGGTGTGTCAGTACAACCTGGATGCCAAGGTTTTGGTAATGGCCCAGGAGTGCATTTATACAACAGAAGCTAGTGAAACCAATGGTATGTGTTCCTTGGAATATCTTATCTGACCACAGTAGCACATAGTTTGGTTACATTTGTAGTTGGGATGGCTTTGCAGAGTGCTCAGAAAATTAGCTGATCCAAAATGTTGCAGCCAGATTGTTGGCTGCTTCATTATGCGGAACACACAATACCTTTGTTAACAGATTCACTGATTGCTTGTCTGTTTCTGGTGGGGATGCAAATTCTTGCTTGTCTTATTCCTCCATGGAAGCATGAGAACCACCAGGTTTTTCTCTCTCCTTGTCTGTGGAATGGAGAGATATTTTCTGGCACTTCTCATGATTGATGTTTTGATGATAATTTGTCTAGCAAATGGAATGAGATTATCTGCTTCAGAAATGTTTTTTATACCCCAGGAAGACCCTCAAAATTTCCCAATGTCCCCTAGAGGTGTTTGGGAGTAAATTTTTTATTTCATTTTCAGGAGTGGGTGCAATGGGGCGGTATGACTCTCCAAGATCTTCTGGGAGGCCATTGCGGCCCCCTAACCTTCCACAGTTGCCCACCCTGCAGTATAAAAAAATTCTACTTTTTGTGTAGTTATTCTAAAATGAAACCAACACCACTGGTTTAGTTCTTAAAAATATTACTATCATAAGTCTCCATATCTCAGTCAGAATTAATATTCCTTAACAATAATTAAACTTGCAAATGACAACTATAATTCACATTTTCTTTTCATATTTGACTTAACTGCTGATATTAATAACAGTGCCTTCAGTGTTCACTGACTGTCAATCTTATTATATAGCAATAAATACTAATGCTAATTAATATGTTACCCAAGAAGATAGCTCTTTAATATAGTGGAGATAGTTGAAATATCATTACCATCAGTGTGGGAAAGAGCAACATTGTAATGAAAACATGAATTGTAAACAATGAGTCTAACAACAATATTCAGTTGCATCCACCAGCTTCTTCAGTGATGCTGCCACTCAATACTGATTTAGTGGTCATAGGTGTCTGCAAGAGGTGCTGTACAGGCAAAGGTGGGAAAGATTACTGTCAAAACTTACAGTAACTGACTAAGAAATCCATGTTGAGGTTGTCATATTTAGGAAGTGCTGGTCTAGTGTGCAGCTGTTCTGAAACAAAACAAGACAGATTCCATCTTGGGTATGATTAACAAAGGAAGTGAAAATATAAGTGATCATATCTGCAAATATATGGTGTGACCACATCTGAAATACTGTATATTCTAGTGTGTGTGTTGTGTATCTTGTTGCTATATCTAAATAAAAGATATATTCCAAGACATTATCTGTATTAGTCTGTTTCAGCACAAAAAGATACAATGGTTACCTTGGAGCATCTTTGAGACTAACTGAGAAAAAAAAATCTAGCACAAGCTTTTGAGAACTCTGTTTGCCTCTGATGAAGTGGATGGGAGACCTTGAAATGTTGGACATGTCTTTTTGTTGGACATGTCTTTTTTCTCAGTTAGGCCATTGAGCACTAGACTGTTATAGCACTATGATTCCACTTTCAATATCCTATGGAATCCTGGGGTTTGCAGTTTTTGGAGGGGCCAGCCAGCCACTCTCAGAACTGCAAACCCCAGGATTCCAAATGATTTTGAAAGCGGAATCATAGCGCTATAACAGTCTAGTGTGGAAATGGCCTTCGTCTCTAAAGTGCTAGAGAATTCCTTTAAATTGGATTATCAGAGTGATGGAAAAGGTGCAGAAAAAGGCAACCATAGTGATCAGTTGACTGGAGTAATTGCCCTATGAGGAAAAATTACAGGTTAGTAGTTATGGCCTGATGAGGTGCAAGATCTGCATGAAGAGGGGAAGGAACTGGGTTGTCATCTTCATGTTAGTTGCCTTTTACTTAACATTTAACCTTTATTGCAGTCAATAGAACACTTTGCTACCCCAGAGTTACATTATGTTGCAGAATTCATATTGTACTGTACTTACAAAGTAGGCATTTTATGGCATTGTCTTCTCAAGAGTCCTTGAGTAACTGCCATCTGACATGTGCTTGTTTTTCTTTTAATGGACAAAACATTGCTGGAACAAAAATTGTCCCAACAAATCTATTGTACTGTGACACCAGAATTTTAGCTTTGGCTCCATTACTGGGAACAAAAATATTCTATACAATTTTGTGGTTGAAACATGTTCCAGCAAGCTCAATGGGAGGGCAGCAAATGCACACTCACTTCATCCTATCCTTGAAGATCCAGGTAAGGATACTGATATCATTAGACACAGAGATGGGATGACCTGATGCAGACACCTACCTACAGTTCACTGTAAAGCAGCCAGAGAATCATTTGGGAACATCTGATCCTACAGAGCTAGTAACCTTTGAACTGTTTCTCACAGAAAGCATTCTTTACTAGACAGACACTTTATTTTGGTCATTGACCAATAAAATAATAAATACAATCATAGAAACTGGTAACAAAAACAGATAACACAGATAATTTTGATAATTAACATCAACATTCTTTACTATGTAATCTAGGCAAACAAGTAGAGAGGCACAGCATGTATTTAGGACATGCAATAAGAGGAACCCTAGGAAAGTAAAAAAACGTAGAATCTCTCGACCCTAATGAGCTGGGAGCTAGATAGGGCTTATAGCAGGTCTGGCAGCTGTTCAGAATAGACATCCCATTTCATATGAACATTTGTTTTCTGGGGGTTTGTAAGCTGTACCCTTTATTCTACAGCCACAAAAAATCCTGCAGAATGGGTATTTCTATTCCTGAAATATACTGGGGTTCCCATGCAATCAGAAAATATCTCAGGAGTCAATCAGTCCAATGTTTTTCCCCCAACTAGTTAAGAATTAATATGTAGATTAGTAATTACTCTAACATACATATGTGCATCCATGGGTTTTTGGTGTTTTTTTTTTTAAACTGTCTTCCTTCACATCCCTGTAGTATGCCTTTTTGGTTCATCTCTTTTCAGTCTTCTAGATTTACCTACATTAAATAGTACTGAAAAGCAAGATTTGATTAATTTAATTCTGAATAATGAGCAGTAAATAGTAAGTGTGTATGAATGGCACATTTTCTTTCACATTTTTTTTAAAAAAGCAAGTTAATCTAGTAACTACATAGCTCTGGCCCTTTTCGCATCTTACCCTTTTCCGCGACGGGGGAGGGCGTCTCATGTGAGAAGCCTCTTTCGCGAGGCTGCTGCTTCCCCCCTCCTTCCTTCCTCAGGGCGCTTCGTGATGACATGACTGTCGCGCGAGCGCCCCGCCCCGCCCCTTCCTTCCGCAGGGCACCGTGGGAGCTGTAGGCTCTGTGGGGAAAGGAAGCACTTCCCGCCTGGCTCGCCAACGCACCGCACGGAAGTAATTGCGCAAGGGTGGTGCGAGCATTGTGTGAGCGCAGGCTATTTTTGGCTTCAAGCCGAAAATAAAAAAATACGCCCGGGCCCCGCTTCAGCCTCGTGAGCGCTGCGCAAGTAGGAGTGCGTCGTGCACAGCAGCACTCCCATTTGCGCGATGCTCAAGGGGCGCTCGCGCAAAAAAAAAGTGCGAAAAGGGCCTCTGACAGTGATATTATTATTTGATATTTTTTCGGAAGTTGAAGTGGGAAAGGGAAGAGACTAGTTTGGATCTGATTTAACACACACACATTTTGAACAGTTCTTGTGCCTAACCTTTGAACAGCTTTGGTAACCTAGGAGGATTTTGAAGGGTTAGAGACTTGTGCATAACTATCTCAGGAAAAGAATGTATGAACATACAGGATATTAACTTCCTTGTGTTTGGACCTGATCATTTAGTTTAGCATCACAATGGAAGAGACAGATAAATATTTAGCTGCATACAACAGCTCACTTCTCTTCTACCCACCTTGCCCACCCCCACTCTTTTTTTCTTTCTCTGTATGTGTATACAAATGGAATGGACATTTTAGTTTTAGTGAATCAGATTCCTCATCTGTTAATTTATTTGATCATTTAAAATGCCAATAGACAGAAAATATCATGCAGCATAATATCATCAGAAAATGTTTTTATTGATACTTCATAACATGGCAGGTGCAAATGTTTCCAAATGTAAGATATAGAAATGTAATAAGCCATTGTAGAAAACAAGTGAAATGTAATTTGTATATACTGTAACACTACTAGCCACTAGATGCCACTGTTGTTTTATACCAGTGCAACAGGGTGAATTTTTATGATTGTTTTAAAAATAAGTCTTTAAAGCATACATGAGTGTCTGGAATATTTTTTGCCTCTTGTGTTGTTTATGCTGTCTTACTCTGTACTGTGTTGTGTTGTAGATCACACTTGTTTGAAAATTACTGTTTGCTATAATCTCATTCACAAGTATATTACCATACACTCCATGTCATGTTTAGTCGTATGTAGTTATGTCTGCATGCTTTTACTGTACAGCTCTTGTTTCTATACTCTTATTTGGGAGACGTGGAATATTCACTTAGGGTGCACAGAATTCTGACAACTTGGTATAAAAGAACACAGCTTTCAGACTTATTGTTAAAGTGTCTATGAATTTAATGTTGTATTATTTTAGATACAAAATCACATCATTGTCCAGGTGCAGACATTTGGGTTGTATGTTTGAGGTTTTTAGGACCACAAACATCTGTACAAATGACTATTATAGAATGGATCTAGGTAAGCTCATAATGTAACGTGGCTGTTGCTATGAGGCCAAACCAGATGTATTTGTGTTTATTAAACATATCCCTTCCAGTTTGTCATAAAGCAGAAGGGGATGATTATCCTTCCCTCCCTCCTTACCTCTTTGCACTCATCTGTTTTAAGATGTTTTCTCCCTGCTGGATCATTATGACATTAGAGCTGGGCTAGAGGAGAAATATATCAAATCAGAAGAGCATGGGATGATAGGCAAAGCTGGAGACAGTTTTTTTTCCCCCTGCCCCTGTATGCTTCTTTTCATAGAAGAAGCATACCCATAACCCAACTTTATAGCTGAGTGGGGGAAACACACAATTTTGTAAAGGTGCACACATCTGTTCTCAGCTGGCCCTAAGATGTCTAGAAGTAGGTGAAAGTTCCTCCGAGAATGCTTTATATTTGAAACATGTTACTGGTCATTTAAAATGGTTTCCAGTATAAGGCTTATCTTTTAGATTGAACTAAAAAGACAAAACATGCACATTGTCATTTAAAAATACAAGCCAGTAAAAGTTCAAACTATAAGATTAAACAATAATTGTGCAACTGTTAGGCATGTAGGTGTTCTTTTTCTAATTTTTAACAGGCTGTGTTTTCCCACATGTGACATACAAAAAAATCTCATAACATCTACTCAAAGTACGTGACTCACTTTTTCTTTGGGGAATTGTCTTCCGCTTGGCTAGTAAGAATGTTTTGTAGACATCAGGAAATGTTACCTTTTCATTTTGTGCTATCTAATTGATGTTGTAAAAAGTCATTTAAAAATACTCTGATACTCCTTTCCTATTCATTGCTTGAAATTAATGTTTATTATTGAATATTTGATGGAGTAAACTTGGCACTCCATGAACCCTGATAGGGGTCCTAAACTGAACTTTGGGTTTGGGCTTAGTAATGTTTCCTGTCCCTTCACCAAATGCTTACATGTTGTGCTGCCCATATACACTGAAGGAAGAATTGTTAAAGATTATAGATCTGGACATATAGACAATTATTCTATGTTTACAGTTTAGCTTTGTCTGGGCAAGACACACTCATGTCCTTCCTTCTCCCCTTTCAGTGCCAGCTGTAAAGCAGACATTGTTGTTGTTTTTTTAACTTCAGTTTGTTTTAATCCAGGCACATAGCTAAACCCAAACTGTGGTTCATCCTAGCCATGATTCAGGCCTAAAGACTATAAATCATATTTTGAATTTGGCGTTTTTCCTTGAACAAAATGTGATTTATGTTCTTGGCTTATTTTTCTAAGCCACCATTAAGAATAACTTCCATTCTGGATTAATACACAGAGACAAACTGCAGTTTATTAAAAACTGAAGTAAATACTTTCAGTGTTCTTCCTGCAGCTTTGTTTTCTGTAATATACCATCATATCCAAATCTGACCAGCACAACTGGGTTCTATATTGCCTTTAAGTACTTCGAGAGTGTTTGTAATCCACCAGGAGGGGATCCTACTGAAATATCATCATTCTTGATGATACAGTGGTTCTTAGCCTTATCTAGGGCAGAATATGGAAACTTAGTGCCTGCCCCCCTTCCCCCAAAATCTGATTCTTTTACAGTTTAGTTAGGGAACTAACAAACCTCATTCCATTTATGTTGTCATTAGTGGATTTTTTTTAAAATAAAACATAAGTTAATTTGTAACGTTGAACATTGAGTTACTGGTTTTAAAAAAATTATAGAAGGTGGCATAAATTACAGTGATTGACATCATTTCCCCCTAAGTGGCACAATCTGTTGTTTGCTCCTTTTAAGTTTAAATATAAGGCCCTTGTACTTTAGTTAGCCTTTGTACCTTAGTTGCCTTCTCTTATCAGACATTTTCTAGATGTCTTGCACTACAAACCATACAGTTCAGTTACAGCTGGGATGGTGAGATTTATAGTTCAGCACAGTTGGGGGCAATTGTCATAAAGTAAGATCTTAAGGTATTTTTATCTTACTTTATCTTACTTTATTACTGATCTGTACTTTCATCCTCTAACAACCACCCTGGCAACTTGTATGTCAAACATAGTAGTCTATCTGGATTGGAGAAGGTAATTAAGGAATCAAGTGCTAAGTCTAATGACTAATTCCAACCAAATTTGGCTCACTAGATTATTTTACATTAATCAATTGTGTATAAGTCTGTAGAGTAAGAACTTGTAGAAGATGCAGGTAGAAAAATACACCTTCCCCATCTCTGGCCCTTTCTGCAACTCATCTTTTCTCAGTGCTGGGGTGCGGGGATCGCCCGAGCAGCCTCCAGCGAGAGGCTCTCGCATCCCCGTTGCTTCAGCTCTACAGCTGCCAGCTGCTCGCGCAAGAGCACCACCTCTTCCTTCCGCAATGCAGCCTGGGAGTTTCCCAGGCTGCGCTGGGGCAGGAAGCACAAGCGCCATGGCTCCAGAGCTCCGCACGCACGGCAAGTGCACGTGGGACCCCGGAGTGATGCGTGATCGCGCACCATTTTTGGCTTAAAGCTGAAAATGAAAAAGTGCGCGTGCGGCGCCTGCTAGACTCTGGAGCGTTGCGCGATTGTGAGTGCATCGTGTGGACTGCTCCTCACATTTGTGTAACACTTGAGGGGCCCTTTCACATGGCAAATAGTGTGCGAAAAGGGCCTCTGTTGAGAGTGATCTTTGTCTCCTTTCTGTGTTCTGAATTGATGGTTAGAGGAATACGAAGCAGTTCAGTCTCAATATTTTGGTAGAGGAAGGGAAAACAATTAGTGCTAAATGAATAAATAAATACTTTTTTTGGAGACATTATTTTGAATTATTCTTGGAGAAATGGTTGGTTTTGAAAAACTGCATTGATATTTGACTAAGCTTTGACATACCAGCCACAGATAAATACGAATACAGCTCATATTATACTATAATTTATAAATGCCAACTGTTTATCCTGCTACACTGTATCCACAGCACTCCCTGGACTCACAAAGCTTGTAACTCACTTTTAAAAAGAGATAAGACTCATTGAGCCTGACTTGTTCTAGAGAAACCCATACTATTTAAGCATAAAACTTTGTTCTTTTATAACAGGGTGACTGTTTAATGATCTGTTGTAGATTCTTTCTTGATATCACCATCAAATACATTGTTTGGTAGTTGTATGAATCACATTTTCTCCGCTTTTTTGAAGATGGGGACAGTATTTTCCCATTTCAGGTGTTCAAGGAGCATATCTGATTTTCAAGGATTCTCAAAAATTATAGACAGAGGCTCTAAGATTGCCAGTGCAATTTCCCTTAATACCCTTAAATGCAGTTCATTCAGACATGAGGACTGGAAATCATTTAAATTAGTTACGTGTTCCCATACTACCTCCTTGTCCTCTCACTGATTCATTTTTTACCAGTTTGGCTTTGGTTTTACTTTGGGAGAACACGGGGCGAATTTGGAGCTGAGGAGTTCCACTTGCTCTCTATCGCCCCTTAGCATTTCTCTTATATGGAGCAGACCTACTCATTATTTTACTCTTGTTTCCCTCAACATAAAAAAACAACAACCTCTTTTTATTACCTTTATTTTTTTTTATAAGCCTGAGCTCATTCTGACCTTTAACTCTCCCAACTTTTTCCCTGCAAACACTGGCTACTTGTTAGTAGTCATTAATTTGCCCCCTTTCCATTTCTTGTGCAAGCCCCCATTAAATCTCAACTCATTTGAAATCTCATTTTGTGGTTACCCCAGTTTATTTAGATGCTTTCCACATATTTATCTGGTTGGAATTGTTCATGATTATGCCTTCAATATCTCATCAAAATGTCAGTCTGAAAATTGATAATGAATTTAAGGTATTAGCATCATGACACAAATGTATAAATACCCTAAAGGCACCAGATCTTGTCTGATCTTGGAAGCTAAGCAGGGTCAACCCTGGTTAGTACTTAGATGAGAGACCACCAATGATTACCAGGTACTGTAGGCTATAATTCAGAGGAAGGAACCTGCAAAACTACCTCTGAGTATTGCATCATTAAAAAAACCCTATGAAATTTATGAGCTCATCATAAGTCAACAGGTAACCTGAAGGCATATACAGACACTCACAAATCCTGACACAGAGGCTGGTAGACCTTTAAGTATATTAAAGTTGAGGAATAACTTGATAAATTTTAAAGTTTATAACCCATTTTCCCCATCCTGAAACCTCATGGTTTATTTACCTTTTCCCATATGTGTAATACAGTAATGCTTAATTGCACAATACTAGAAATATGTGACTCAGTAATTTGTTTGGTAGTGCTCTTCTACGTGGTTGGTAAGAGCTTTTTTGTGGTCATCCGCAAATGGTACATCTTAATTTTGTTTATATCGACTTTGCTGTACAACAGTGGAATAAATATCTGGAAAATGTTGCACATTTCCACTCTTAATTATTCTAGGTCTTGTTTTTCAAGCTCTTATTAATTCAAAATGTTTTCCTGAGATTTAAATTGGGAGCATTATGAAAGAATGTCATAAAATCAAATAAAAGCAATTTGCTAGAATGACAAAGGGACATTTTATAAAGTGTGTGTGTGTATAGTAGGCCTAAGTACCCTAAAGGTACTCCCATCTGATCTTGAAGGCTAAGGAGGATCAGTCCAGAGGAAGGAACCGGCAAGACTACCTCTGAATATTCTTTGCCTAAGATAATCCTAAGAAATTCATGAGGTTTCCATAAGTGGATATGTGACTTGAAGGCACACACAGAAGCACACTTGTGTATGTGGAGAGTGATGAACAGTCATGAAAATGAGTTCTTCTATGTCACAAGTAGCTGAAATGTAGAGGCTGGAACCCAAAAGTTGTTTATGATTCTACTGTGGATGTTTAAATGACATAAAATGATATTAGCACAATTACTACACAGTTTGCCTTTACTGTGTGGCTAAACTGCAGTATGTATACAAACATATAACTGAAGATTCATAGAATTCATTGCAGTTTTCAGGGAAATTAGAATCACAGAATGATAGAACTGGAAGAGACCACAATGGTCATCGAGTCTAACCCCACCATGCATTCCCAACAGATGGCCATCCAGCCTCTGTTTAAAAACCTCCAAAGAAGGAGACATTTCACCACACTCTGAGGCAGTGTATTCTACTGTCAAACAGCTCCTACCATCAGGAAGTTCTTCCTAATGTTTAGGTGGAATCTCTTTTCCTCAGGTTTGAAGCCATTGCTCCATGTCCTAGGCTATTTCCACAGTAGACTGTTCTAGTGCTATTATTCCACTTTCAACATCCTGTGGAATTCTGGGGTCTTTAATTTACTGAGGCCAAAGAGCTCTCTGGATGAGAATTCTAAAGGCCCCTCCCTAAACTGCAAAGCCCAGGGATCTGTAGGATGTTGAAAGTGGAACAATAGCACTATAACAGTGTAGGGCGGAAAGACCCCTAGTCTCTGGAGTAGTAGACAACAAGCTTATTTCATCTTCCATATGGAATCCCTTCAAATATTTAAACATAGCTCTCATGTCACCTCTTACCCTGTCTTCTCCAGACTAAACATTCCTAATGCTGTTTTTCATAAGGCATGGTTTCCAGGCCATTATTATAAATAAATAAAAAATTTAATTATTTTTTGTTATATAAAATGCATATAGCCTACTTTTCTTTGTGCAGCTCAGGGCAGATGATCAAGAAAAAAGTAAACCAACAAAAATATAAGACAATATAAGAAAAGCCACAGGAAATTTAAAAAAAAAATGGTAGTAGTATAAAGTAGTATAAACATATACTCCAAGATTTCACAGGTGAAAACTTGAACAAGTGTGGCCAAAAAACTGTGTTTAGATGACAAAAATATTGTCAGACTGTGTTTAAGATGACAAAAAGTATTAATGAGGAAGAACAGAGAAGCTAGGAGAGGCTACAGCAGTTTGCCTTAGCTTGAGTCTTATGGGGATGGGCAAGATGCTAACCCCTCCTCTTCTCTCCATTTTGCTGAGTTAATTGATCCAGACTGCTTTTGCAGTTTGAATTCAGTTTGAAGCAACTGAAGTAAGAAGATGACAAAGGGGAAATGGGGAGGAAGAAAGAGAAATTGGAACATTTTGGAAAGAACTGTAAAAAGTGGGATGACAGATGATTAATCTGGTCTGCCTCTTCCAGAAGGTGGGTGGTTGGGTGGGTAGGTATAAATAGGCCAAACAGTATAGTGCAGGCTCTAAAGGTCCAAACCTTCCTGAAAGGCACGTTTGTTTGTTTGTTTGTTTGTTTGTTTGTTTCTTTCTTTCTTTCTTTCTTTCTTTCTTTCTTTCTTTCTTTCTTTCTTTTTTCTTGTCAAGGTAGGGCCTAACAGCCATATGAGTGCCACCTACTGGGCCTTAACCATGCAGCAGCAGACCAAGAAGAGAACAGTCTGAATCTTCCTGCTGTGGGGATTCTGAATTGTGGATGTGATAACAGAAAAAGCTATTTTCTCCCCCCCCCAAGCAATTTCATTTTGGGAACCATCAGGTGAACAACTTGGATGATCATAGTGTGAAGATGGCTCATATGGGGGCAGTCCTTCAGATACCCTGTACCTTACAGTGTAAATGTCAAAAACCAACCCAGAAACCATTTTGAACAAATGGAAATTTCTTTCTGTCAAATTAACTGCTGTACCAAAGAAGAAGACAGATTTCACAGCATTGGTGTAACTTTTCCTTCTTTCTAGCAGTAGTGATTCCTGGGATTTGTACTTTAGGGTGTGCTTGTCTTCTAGGAGTGCCAGATTGAAAACTGTAGAGGGCTCCTGTACCTTTATTTGTTGTGTAGAAGAGGGAATTTCAGCATGTGTTGTTTTGTCATACAATCAGGGCAACAAGCAGAATCTGGTAAAATTCCCTGATTTATACTGCCAGTAAAGGTACAGCAGCTATTTCTAGTTCTCACTCTGGCAACCCCTTTTCTTCCCCAATAGCAAAATGTGGTTGCAAGTAGCAGAAACGGTTAAGGAGCCCTAAAAGTGCATCTTTATCTTTGGATTTTTTTATACCTCTAATTTTCTATAATGAGAGCCATTAATTATCAATGCATGTTTGGACAGCAGAATATAAACAAATCACAGCTGCTTAGTATTCCTGTATTATAGATGGGGGTACAACAGGCAGCAAGTGCCTGAGGGTGTTTGAGGCTCTAGCAATGGCCCAAGGGCACCACGAGGACTGAACAAAATAACTTGAATCACCCTGAGTATAATGAGTGAAATCTATCTAATCATTGAGCTACTGCAAAACATCCCTTGACTCACTGCACCTCAGCAGAACTTGTCTCTAACATTGAAATTTAGAGTTTTAAATCAGTCAAGATGAAGTCCAAAAATTAGTTCTTTTAAAACCATGCAAAGGGAATCCAGATTGCTGAGTTTCTCACAGCTTCTATTAAAGAGAAGCGGGGGGGGGTATTTTAAAAATCGTGAATGCAGTGTTCTGTGCTGAACTGACATCTTTAGATGAATGAGATCCTGAGAAAGGAATGAATAGAAAGACATGCAGGAGCATAGGGAGTGATATCAAGGTGAGCCAGCTGACCCCAATAATGGTGTTGTGAAATGATATGGCTCAAATAAAGGTCTTTCAGTACAGATTCTGACATTGAATAATGGGGCATACTTTACTTCAGCTAGGGAGAAAAAAAACCAGATTCCATAACTGTGTTCTGGCTTTGTTTGGACTTTCATGGAGACAAATATGCATGTGCTTGATTGCACTTTTAGTGTGAAGAGGGGAGGGAATCCACCAAGCTATCTTTCAGTTCTTTCTACATTTTCCCACAGTATGAATTAATCACATTTAATAATACTAATTATATACTTTATACATACCAAATTCCTCTATAAACTGTGGAAAAAATGTGAAGACATTTCCAAGCCTGGAGCAACTTTGACAATGAGTCTGTGTATATGAGTCAGTAATTGTTTCCCATGTGTCATAGTCAAACCTAATTATTCTTTGCAGATTTGCTAGTGTGTTTTGCTGGTAATTTACACTTCCAGGGAAATGGCTGCGCAAAACTCTGACAGTTGGTTTCAGTGATTAAAAAAGATACAATATCCATGATTGTCAAAGGCTATACGTGTAAGCTCACCTCCACAGACTAAGATATCAACTTGGTAGAAACTGTAAGAAAGCATAACCAACAAGTTAAAAAGTGAAGCATATTTTTAACTGCTGGGGTTTCAGAATCCATCATTTAGGAATTTTTGAGACCCTTCTGGATAGATCAAGCTATTTCAGATTGCGATGTAGCCTGATTTAAGCTTAGAGAAGGTTTAAGTATTTTGTTTCAATTTATTTCGGTAAGGGTTTATCAAAATTCACAGATGAAAAGAACTTGATGGGGCTTTAAAAAAAATGAATGTAAGAGAATCGAGAACTGACAGATTTATCCAGTCAGGCCCAGTTCCTCTTAACTATTTTAAATCTGTCTTTGAATCACTGTAATTCAACTGTATTGGTGTTGAATTGTGAGTGTCATTTTTTTTTCTGAGAAGCTCCTCAACTATATAGCAAGTAAATGCCTCATGGTCCTCTCTAGACTGGGAATGATTGCACTTGTTGAATTTGCCTAGAATCTCTGCCAGAATTTTTATTTTAGTTCTCTTGTCTTGACTTTTTCCTTTCCTTTCCCTTTCCCTGTCTTTCTTTCTTTCTTTTTTGAAGAATTCATCAACATTTGCAAGTTTCTTTGTATTTGTAGCAAAAAGATCTTGAGGCTTCAAAATTCTGAGGGGGACCTGAATTAGATTTTTCCCTCATTTTTTTTCTATTAAGGTGGCCTCCAAAGTGGTCCCCATAATCCTTTCTTTCCTGGGCTGTTCACAGTGACAGAAGACTTGTGAAGCACTGTGTAGGACCCAGGAGAGAGAAGACCCTGTGAAGGGCTACTGAGCCATGAGTTCATTGCCCAGACATTACAAACATGGCACTGCTTAGCTATGAATCAGGATGGTACCAGGTGTAAGCAGGCCAATGACTTTGGTAACTGGTGTAGTGGGCCCCTAAATCTCTGACTGGGTTGCTTAAGTACCCTTTTGCCCTGCTAGGCCTACTAGGCTAGTGGAGCAACGTGGACAGGATGAACAGAGGGCCACGGGGGGTGTATTACCAATGCTAGAAACAGAGGAGGGGTGCTTACTTCAACTACCCTGGCCTACTTGTCCCACTGCTGCTTAGGAAGTCAGTTATCCTCCAGCGCACTGCTCAATGTGCAGGGGTATGCAGTTCAGCTAGATAACCAGCCCCAAACTATGGTGGTATAGCCACTGGATAATGTGACAATGACAAAAGAAAAAAAAGCTGGAAGGTGGGAAGGTGGTGGGGGTACTAACCCAGAGTTTCTCTCCGTAACTGAGGCACCAAGAGGGAGTCCAGACCCAGTGCTACCCCACTAATGAAATCCTATGGGAGATAGCAACTGTACTTCGTTGCAGTGCCCTGTTTTCCAGAGAGCAGCCATTGGGGAGATATATTAGCTGTGAAGGCCTATCTAGCCCCTGACAGCTCCATTTTTCCCAATGTGGCACACTGAAGCCAAGGGTTTGTTTGTTTATTGTTGGTGCTGATCAGGGGGCCTTCCCAGATGGTAGGCCTCTCCTGCTGGTGACTGAAGTGAGGGGGGCCCTCTACCAAGTCCTTCTTTAGGCAACCCCTGACCGGACTCTCCAACCAGGAAGGAAGGTAGTCAAGCATGGGGGAGGCCGGACAAATTTAAGCATGAAGCAATGTAACATGATTGAACAGGAGGGCTGGCCTTAAATAGCCTGTTCCTGAGGCTTCCTGGTCTTTTCCACCCTCCTGTGCAGTGCTGGGGTTGTGTGGGTCCAGGTAGACATTTTAATCTGTCTCCTCTGTAGTTGAGGCCATGACAGCAACTGGAGTAACGTAGGTTCAAACAGATAAAATGGGCAGGAAAGATTCCAACTGTGACAGCCAGGAAGGCCTGGCTTGCCATGCTGGCTGGGGCATCTGAGTTGTACTCCAAGAAAATAACTTTCTTGAGTAGTGGTACTCAGTGGCAGCTGCTAGCTTCCACATCAGTAGGGGGGTGTCTACTCTCTGAGTTTAAGTTCAGACTTTAAAGGAACTATGTAGTGTGCTGAATCTATTTGGTTTGGAGCTGGGAGGCAGCACCCTGGATAGCTCTTTTAAAAATTAATAAGTAACAACTATTACTATTACTGCTATTATCACTACCATTATTGTTATATCAAGGCAACTTACAATAGGTAAATTCACACACATGCACATTGATGTGGAAGCCACCACTGTCACTGCTGACACTGACACTGGAAGGATTTTGTTTTGTTCAGAAGGAAAAGAAATTGCATCAATTCCAATTTGAGCTGGTAAGAATGAGTTACAAGAGACAGAGTAGTGAGCTAGCTACCCCACTGCTGAACAGGTCCCAGAATCATAAAGAAGATCATTATTTTTCCAATGTAGAACAAACATTCATTCCCTGGTATATCAGTTCCTAGAGATTTCCATTACCAGCCCTAGAACCCCGGAGAGCCCAAAGTACCGATAAAAATTAGAAATAAACAACAGTTGTGAGAGTCCAAGTGGTCTATACTTCCCATATAACCCACTGAATGTGACATGTGCATTGTGTTGATCCTGTTTACCTCCTGCCTCTCCTATTTGTTTCTTGCATCCTGTTGGTCATGGAGTTCAAGGAGGTGCAAAAGGTGGAGAAGCATGTGGACGGTGGGGAAGGGGGAAGCCCAACTCTACACATAGCATTGAGAATTTGGGAAGAAACCACTCCTCCTTCATATGGCTGTGAGCCACAAGCAACTTTTTTCATGCAAACCATCCTCATTAACATACCATTCTGATTCTAGCTCTCTTCCTATCCCAACCATAGTTAATGGAATCCACACTTCTTTGTAACAAACCAACATACACACCCTCAAAGCACAGAGTGCTTGCCATTTCATTTCTATAAAACCTGTAGAACTATTACAGAAAATAAATGAAAGGGGTTAAGAGTAAAGTAACATGGTAAGCGTTTTTGTCTCTGAGATTTACTAACCCCCATGTAAAAAAACGATGCAAAAGATTACTCAGTAGTGAATGCACTACTCATTCTGGCATTTACTGGACACTAGCAAAAACTGAAAGCACAGGATAAAATGAGAATTAATTTTACTTTAATGTTCTTGTAGATTTGATGCTCAAGGCATTGCTATTAAACTACAAGCTTCACGTATGCTACCGCCACTTTGTAAATCTTCCAGGTTTTTCTGTATTGTCTTTAAAGGCAGGAGAAGGGGGAGGGGAATGTGTGGTTTCCATCATGAGACATTGAAAAAAAATCAGAATACTTCCTTCAAGAAGAATTGCTGAACCTACCTTTTTAAACAAAACACATAGAAGAAATGAAAACTCAACCAAGAGGAAGCAGGTTTAAAAACAGAAGGAAGGCAGCTCCTCATTAAGAAAGGCTGAATAATGTCCAATAACTACTTTTTTATTGGGACTTTTAGAAGGACTGAATGGAATTGCATCAAGAGGAGTCAGGAATTGATTCAATGGTGAGTCCACCCAGGACTCCTGAGATAGGTGTTGTGGGGAAAACCATTGTCACCTCATATACTATGTCTGTGGCAATTTAAAAGGGATATCTCTTGATTTATTATATCTAGTGTTATCATATTCATAACAGAAAGGGAAGGGTGACATTAAACTTGTTTTTCTTAAGCAGAAATTTCCTGTTCATGTAACACTGCTGGATTATGCTGATCCTTCCTCCTTTATTTTTCCCAGGAAGACAGCCTGTGACACTTTTAAGTTCATGGGATCCCTGGTGGCATGTGGTTTTCATTTCAGTGGAGTGGTGTATCCACTCTAAATTTTAGTCTGAACTTTATAGGTGCTATCCAAGTTATTGAAGTTATTGAAAATTTTTGAGGAAGGTTATATCCCCATACATGTCACTTGACCCAACATCCTTCAGCCTCATGGTTGATGGTCAAGGATAATGAGAGTCTGAATCCACAAGAATACCAGAAAAGTCACAACTGTTTTACAGAGTCTATCTGCCCTGTATCAGGATAGAGTTGTATATGCACTTACCTTGGAGTAAGGCCCTTGGAACTCACTGGTCTTATTTCTGAGTTAAACAAGCAAAGGATTGCACAGATAGCTATGTAAGCTATAGGAAAGGCTACAGGTCATTTTTATGCCAGAGTATATGAACTTCTCTGGTATACTCTGTCTGATCTAAAAATCCTTTCCCAATCACTATATATAAGACTGAACTAGATGGAGCAGCTTCCTGCTTTTCTGTACACTTTATAATGATTCCCCTCACGTCATGTATGTAGCATGTGTAATTAGGAATTAGCAACAAATGAAATCAGTGTTTGTTTAAACAAACGATTTTTTTTCTGGATTGCGCTTCAAGATGTTATATAAACTAAGAGGAAGAGGAAGGAGCTCAATGGAGAACAAGTACAGGTACAGGTAGGAAGAATCTTCCATGTGAGGTTTATTATGATTAGCTAAAAAGAAGAAACTAACTTAAATTTGAGGCCAGTAATGGAAGTAATTGTGCCTTCTGAATTAAATGCAGCAAGTGCAATCCATCCACTGCCTCCCAAAAATGTCCACATCATCTGGAAAGCAAGAAAAGTGAGTGAAGGGAAGGTAGTGAGCTAATCTTTACATTGTTTATGAAAATGGTACTGAATTGGCAAGAATAAATAAGAGAACATTTTACTTTTTGCATATTGAGTTGTCTTATGATAGAGAAACTTAATCTTGTATGATGAGATAATGAGATTTGACTAAGAAACAATTTAACTTTGCACTGGGGGCTTCTCTGAGAGACCCATTGGTTTTCAATAAAGGCAGATGGAAGTGTTTTGTGGTGTGTGCAATTTTGAGCACATTTTTCTATCTTTTGTTAAAATATATGTAATCATTCTCCCCCTCATTTTGTTTGGACTATCCTGGGATCATTTATAAACCACTAAAGCAAGGTATATCTGGAAGCCATTTTCCAAGGCACACTGCCACATAAACTCAATTACACACACATACACACTTTAATAGCATTTGGACTGCATCTTTGGACACAGTAACCAATTCCCAGTCTAGATGATTTCTAATCATGTAGACCTGCCTCACAGTGATAGGTTGGGGTCTGAAAGAACTGAGATTACAGCATTGCCCTGTTTAGAATCACTGTTTTTATCACTGCCCAGCTAAATCTAAGTTGCTGTATCTATATGTACTTGTATATAAAATTATAAAACTAACAATTGTTTCAAAAATTATCTTTTATCCTTTCTTTATCTAATCTTTCAACCTTGACAGAGCTTGGAAAAGTAAGTTCTTTGGACTTCCCCCCCATAATCCCCCAACCATCATATCCAGTGGCCATGCTGTCTGTGGAATTCTGGTGGTGGAAGTATGTGACAGTAGTTTATCCAAGCCCTGGTCCTTGGATGGTAACAGTAAAAAAAGAAGTGGAATTGATTGGACCTGCTGTATGCTCCTTTTGAACAGTTGAAAAACCCATGGGGTGGGTGTGCTCTGGTCACTTCCATACGTAAGAGATAGGAAGATAACTTTGAAATTTTATAATAGGTCTCTTTCATTCAGATTTATAGTTTAGGATTCAAAACTTGACCAGCTAATCTTTGCAGAAGCTTGCGGGGAGGGGGGGGGATGATGTCCCAGAATTGGGGCTTCATGATCTTATGGAAATGAAGAATATGTACATTTTGATAAACAGAATTAGAGAAAGAGCAAAATCTGCAAGTCAGAAAGACTGGGCTCCTATAATGGAAAGATTAATTAATACCATTTCCTCATTAGTATTAATGGATTTAAATCAGGAATGGTAAACTGATCTTACTTACTTTTACTTTTACTTTTAATCTTATCTTTCTACTAGGCATTGGAGATTTTTAAAAGATATTGTGTAAATACTCTGATTCATCAATTCCCCCCCCAAAAAAATTGGTTAAGCTAGTCTTGTTAAACTCAGGAACAAAAGTGAAATAATATTTCTATTTATGAAATGTTCTAAGTTTATGTAGATTGACATTTATCAATACCAACTGGGGAAGAAGGAGGTTTTGTACTGCAAAATATAAGTTGAAACTACTGTGATTTTTAGTTAGAGATTTCATTAATTTATGCAGACAGTGACATGGTTCATTGTAAAACCATCCTGTTCCTGTTATCTACTTCTTTGTTTTGCACTGTATATCTTTTATATATTTTCTCATATATTCTAATAAAAACTATTTTAAAAAAACTTTACCAGCATGGAAGGGTCAATTCAAGAGTTAATATTAGCATGGAATGCACATCTACCTACATTCCCAGATTATATTCTATGTATTCCACATGAGGTAAAATATCGCATTGTTACTTCCACATTGGGAGTGTATTACCAGTATAAACAGAATATAGCCTTGCATTTTTGTTCCTAAAAGAGAAAGTCTGTTTTAACTCTCTATGTTGGTTTTAAGTACAAATCAGTAAGTGGTAAAGATATATATTGTGTGCTGGGTTTTTCATGACGTGCTCTATGCATTTATGTTGTGATGCCTGTGTGGTCTGGTCACTCCATATATTATTGTAACCGCAATAACAAATGATATATGGTTGCTTAATAAAGTGTTATTATGGCACTGTATTTAGGTAAGAGGACCTCTTTCAGTCTTTATCTTGGCAGATGAAGGCAGTCTTACCCTTGGAATTTACATACAGCAAATCATCAATGCAGCAGCTTCATTCTAGAAAGCTTGAATTAATGGCCATTGAATCATCCTCATAGACTGTTCATTATTTTAATACTTTCTCTAAGATGTCATACACCCCAGTGTCCCAGTCCAGCAGGCTTCCACAGACATCTCCCTCATTTAAGCAGGAAATTATATGCTCACATGGAGAAATGTACTTGAGGTCAGTGTATTGGCTCTGCTATGCCCAGGCCAGATGCACCAGAGTTAATATATTTTTAAAAGCTGGATTTTAACCAATTTGTTTTTCAGAAGGAAAAGAAGGAAGCTCAGTTCAGTCCTTTCCTGCTCCCCATCCATTCCACACAGTTGACTTTATAACTCTCTTTCCGTTCCAGATAGTCAACTTCTTTTATAAGGACAATATATGTGTGCTTGGTTCAGCTGGTACAGGCATACTGTCTTAGATTCAGTGATCTGCATTTCCATGTTAAATAGTCTCCTACTTTTTCCTAATTGCTTCTATAGCTAATGAATTATAAAGGGACGCAGACAACCTTGCTGCTGATTGGTGACTAGGGTGGTTTTACGTACTCAACAGTCCATGGGGTGATAAAGAAGAGTGGGTAATACTCTATGCTTCAGAACCAAATTTGCAAAAGTTATATTTTAGACTATATAATTCCAAGCTACCTTGCTGGCTGAGGGTTTCTGGGCACCATAGACCAAAAAAGTAATTTGTTCAAGCAGTGCTGCAGAGTCCTCAAGAACCAGTGTCAGTCAGCAGACATCACTTATGTTGGGCTATACTACTTGATGTAGTCTAGCCTAGCTATCAAGTGGGTAAAGTATCTCCTTGTTCTACAATATTAATTGGCAACAGGAGCAACCAATGCCATCCTTATGAAGTGACCACAACCTGATAACCCAGAATTACTGTACAAATGTAGCTCCTCCCTGCCAGTGCCAGGAAAGACCTGCCTGCATGGTAGGATCGAGCCCACTGGATTCCTGGGTCCATATTGTAGGATTGATTGTCTGTGTCTAGGAAGGACTTGGCATAGCTATTATCTTATAGTAGGAAGGGATTGTACCTTCAAGCTGGATCAGAGCAGACATATATAGTGCTTCCTACATTTCTCCTTATTGCTTCTCTACCATGTTCTTTTTGAGCACTTACAGTGGCTAAATCATGCCTGATCTTTTTAGAATTATCCTGCATATATCTTACCATATCATATAAGTGAAAATAAAGGCATTTGGGGCAAACTTATCTATGTTTCACACTAAGGATTACTATGTGAACTCCTCCTGGTATCGCTCCTCAACCCTCTGTTGGGTACAATGTGGTCCTTAAGAATCTCAGCATTCCCCCCAACTTTTTCAGTAAAAAAAACAAACATGCAAAGACAGAGCTATAAAATGCTTTTTAAGGGGCCTCGCCACCCTAAAGCAACCCCATTGACTGGACTAAAAGGTGATCAGAAATAAAACATTGTAATTTCTGGTAGTCCAAAATGATGGTTGCTATGACATGCAGCTCTCTGGGGCTTCAGGGTTACCAAACATGGGACAGTGTGGACTCGAGAGCAATCCCACCCTGACTTGTCCATTTGAGATAGAAGATCTTACCAATGTACACCAGTTTGTAACTGCGCCAAAAAAAATGTTAGCATGTATCATAATTTGCCTGACCTAAACTTTTGTCTTAAAAAGTCCCACCCACCCACACAAACACACATGATAAGCAACTTCAAGTTTGGTAAGCGTGAAAGCTGAATTCGTTTAGGAGGACAGACCATTGTTTGAGCACTGTTTAAATACTGTTTATATTATTGGATAGGGGCAATAAAACATCTCACACATGTCTTCTCTAACAAAGCTCCAATCGAGAATTATTTTATAGTGTTAAAATTATGGTGATAAAAATAAATTACAATATTGTTTGCATACAGATTACAGCATTGAAAACAGAGTTTTAGAAACCTCAAAGCAGTATTAACCAGTTCATTTTGCAACTAATGACCCAGAACAAAAGGAATGGGACCAAGAGAAGTGGAAAGGAAGAGAATTCTTTGTTTGTATATGAGGAAGAGAAAGTAAATGAAATGCATGCATATGCGAAGGAGGAGATACACCAACCATTCCTGAATTATTTCTCAAGAGCAATTAGTATCTACATCAAGTGATAACCATGGGATGGGATGGAAAAAGCCATTAGTTTATTGAATGGTTGCGTTGTGTACATACAGTATGTTAGGAACTAACTATTAAAAAAAAAGTAAGATTGGGCCCTGTATGTATGAGTAAACACTGAGGATTATCACACTAGGACTTGGCAAGCTGTGTTTCAGATTGCCACTTACCTTGCATCTCATTAGTTGAACTCTGGACAGCTACCATCTTTCAGCTTAATTTATCTTTGCATGTCTTGTAAGGGCAAATTATGGAAGATCCATATACAGTGGTTCCTCCAGTTTCGTGAGGGTTCAGGGTGCAGAATCTTTATGAAAGTAAAAAAACTATGAAACTTCCTCTCACCAGAGTACTCATTCCCCCTCTCAATTCTCCTGCCTATTGCCCATGTGCCCTGCATTCTTTCTGCATGCATGGATGACAGGCAGGGGAATGGAGGGGTAAAGGCTTGCATGTGCATGCAACTTTCCCTCTCCCATTCACTTATTCACTTGCCTTTTGCCAGGGCACAGAGAAGGAAGACAGTGCACCTGGGCAAAAGGCCAAGGAAAGGAAGAGGAACAATACGGGGGAGGCAGGCAGACACCTCACGAATAAGCAAATTTGCAAAAGTCAAACCCATATATGTAGAGGGAAAACTGTATATCACATCATGTGCAACTCAGAGGAAGTGATTTTAAAAAATCATAAAAAAGTGATAAAAGTGATAAATTTGTGCAGATCTGGGTTGGGGCGATATTCTGGAACTCATATATTTAGACAGCTTCTCTGACACGGGAGAAGTTAATGTTTGTTGCATTGAAAAACAGTTATTATTTTTGGAACTGTCAAAATAAAACTATTGCTACTTCCATACCAATTCACCTTATAACTACTGTATTTGCTGGCATATAAGATACACCTGTGTATAAAACGCACCGCATTTAGACACTGGCAAATGCTATTTGCTTGTGTATAAGACAGACCGGCATATAAGATGCACCCCATTTTGAAACAGTATTTTTTTGGGGGAAAGTGAGTCTTATGTGCCAGCAAATACAGTATGTTAACATACTTTTAATAATGCATAAAATTCATTTTAAGGAATTTTATATTCTTTAGTCATATACAGCAAAACAATTCTCCTTAACCATTTTATTGGTTATGAAGAAAATAAACAACATTTGTTAGGCTGTAAATGACTTTGAATGTGTATGTGTGTATGTGTGTGTATTTATATATATTTGTATATATATATGTTCATATATATACATTGTGTTAAATACCACAGGTAGCATAAATCTTCCTCTGAATTTGATACTAAAAGCATTTTTGTGAATCCAATGCCAAATTCGTATAGCAGAATCAAGATTCCTATGTCTTTCTCCCACTTTGTTGAAAAATATATATTTTTTAATATTTTCCTTTTAAAAAGTATTTCATAAATTTCTCCTTTCATATCTTTATTGGGTTCCTGATACATATTCAGGTCATCTTGGTTTTCTAATTTGCCTATTTTTTTGCATCAAATGCTGAATGCGTTTCAGAGAATGTTGAAATAAAAGCTATCCATCATCTCTTATTCTGCCTTTTGGTAAGTTAGAGATCAGTCCTGTTGGAGGAGGAAAGAAACCATGGCAAAGGAATCAGGACTTCCTGATCTCTTCTAGTTTGTGCTGTCAGGAAGAATGAGAGAGCTGTGGATCTCCTGGTCAGTGCTGACATACCTCCCCCCCATACTCTTCCTTCATCAGTGGAGCACCATTGGTAGCACATCCACTATGGCAGAGCTTTTTGCCAGTGTACCAAGAGATTCATTTATGGGAGTAAGGCGTCACAAAGTAATCATGAAAAGACCTAAGTTAGATTATAAAAATGACCCTAGAAAAAGGACAGTATTACTTCTTTCCTTTCTATCATCGTTTTCCAGTCTGAATAAACTTCTACCTCTGGAAGCTATCATCTGTTTGAATATATAGGTGTGCTGTATTGAACATATCAGTGGATATTACACTTGTTAAATAACATTCCACCTGTGGATTCAGAGCATGTTGTTAAAGAAGAGATATGCATCTTCTGTTCCACCTTACATACTGTTGGTGTTAGTGGATCTCAAATAACTCAGTACAAGTTTTACAATCTAAAACAGTGGTTCTTAACCTTTTCTTTACTAGAGACCCCCTTTAAATATCTTTTGTTCTGTGGAATCCCAAGACTTCACTCAAGATTTAAAACCCTAAAGTGCATCAAATATTTATTTACAATTGCTCATCAGGGGTCTTCAAATTGTGACAGAAGGGAGAAATAAGTAAATGTACACTTCCCTGAGAGGTGCTAGAGGAGAAGGGAAGCTTTTTCTCCTGCTTCTTCCTGCTAGTTTAAGGTTGGAGTGGATTGAACAGCAATGAGCAGGCCCAGCCAGCCAGTATTTGCCCTTCTCTTTTCTCCCCTTCCTCTCTTTTCCAGCCATCCAGTCTATCAATAACTGCCCTTTTTTGCCTTCTTCACTAGGAGAAGAAGAGATCAAGATTAGCAAAGGAGGGAGGGAAAGAAAAACGTAAAAGGAGGAGCTGAAGGCCTAACTTCCCTCTTGTTTGTCTTTTTTATCTCCCTGCTTTGCCTCTCTCAGTCTCCTCTCCTCCTGGTAAAGAAGGCAAAAAACCTGAGGATGGGGAGCATGCTTGAATGTTTCTGGTGGTACTTGACTGCTCTCTGCTAGAAAGGAAGGGAGGGAGGGAGAGAGAGAGAAAGAGAAGAAAGGCAAGTGCTGGTTCCGCTGAACCCACCTCCTCCTCGCAGCAGAGTGGCTGTGTAACAGGCAACACACAGTGCCAGCTAGCCACCTCTTTTGCCTTGGTTCCTATCTTGTCATCACTGGGGGTGGGGAGGAGATGGCTGAACACTCTGCAAGCTTTTTACAGACCATTTGTGAGGACATTGTGGGCCTCAGGTTAAGAACCACTGGTCTGAAGCAACTGCATTTTATTTCTCTGTTCTACATGCATAATGCGTATCTGTCCTCTCTGTATGCACTGAGGATAGCATTTCTTGCATCAGACTGTATGCTGTCATCTACAACAGCTTGTACTACAGTAAACCTGTTGGTCTTTAAGTTGCTGCAGGTTGTTTCTTGCTTTGATTAATGCCACCATGACTCTGGAGTCTGTCAATAAAAAGTAATCATCATTGAAGGGTGACTTTCTTAGTACACAGGCTATTATAAAATTAGTGACTGTTATGATCAGAATGAATATATTTATGGAGTCTTCTTTTTTAGGTTTTGAATAATTGTAGGTTTTGAATAATTTTAGATTTTGAATAAGAATAATTAAAATTGGATCATCTGGAAGATATTATCACTTGCTGAAAAGCACACTCCTCTATAATTTTTAATTGGTTTATTTTTTTACCTTTGTAAATTCCCTATGAGTTCAGGGAAGGTTGTATAGGTTTCTGTATGGTCTGCTCTATGTTAGGGATGGACTAGCTAGGTTTATGGGGTAACTCTCATTGTTTTCAGTGGAATTAACACCCATGTAAATGTGCTAATAATTGCAATCTCAGTTCTAAAGGTGGATCTGGTAAGTGGGAGTGTGTTATCCAAGCAAGTACTTGCAAGGAACTGTCCAAGGTGCTGAACCCATTTTGAGGATGGAATTTGGCATTTTTGATAGTTCCTCTCATGTTTGGTCCAAATCCAGAGAAGATCCTCTGTCCTACTGACATTGGAGCCTCTGAGCAGCCCTGCTTTGTGTGTGTATGCATGCACATTCGTAGCATCCAGGATCCATCAAGATGCTGGATCTTTATGTGGCTAGAACTCATTAATAGAAGTTCAACATTATCCCACTGGCTTGCAGCCCAAATAAAACCATGCTATGACTATTTAATTTACAGTTGTTATTTCTAAATTTCTAAAACCTATGCATATAAATGAAGAAAGGTATGAAAAGGTATGTCATCCTTTACCTGCTGTTTATGTGATTGCATTCCTAATTTATGATAATGCATAGGTGTAATTTGACAGTGATGATGATGACAACGATGATGATTTATAGAGGCATTTGCTCCAAAGCCTGCTGTTTTTGCTGTGCATACAAATCTTTCTGTTTCTAAACTTTCATCTTAGGATGTAAGTTGCTTATCAGAATAGAACTGGGATTCATACAGGCAATAAACAAAACAGGTATAATTCTTCAGCAGCACTGTTTTCAAAGTAGAAAAGAATCATGATATTATTTTGATTCAAAGCTGATGAAAATGTCATACAAATTGATACTAGTCAGTGAATGTTCTTTATCTGTTTGGAAGATCTTAAATTAGAATGTTAAGTGATTAGATACAGTTTTAAGTACTGACAATTCAATTACAATCCGGAATGTATGCAAGTTAGAACGACACTTGTAGAGATCATACTATTAAATTGTTTCATAGGTATTTCAGATTAATTTAGTTTGTACACAGTCTATACAAGAAGGAATAATTTCACTCCACAGATTTTACTGGTGGAGTAAAATTATGCCTTCTTTTGTAGGTTGTATGTTTGTATGTATGTACACACACTCACACATACGTGTGTGTGTGTCTGTGCCTGTATCCATGTGTATTGTATGTGTGTGTATGTGTAAATATATATTCATCCCTCCACATTTGCTTGAGTTAGGGTCACAGGACCCCCATGACAATGAAAAAAATGTGAATAAATCTAGGCCCTCCCAAACCATGTTCAACCCACTATGAGGTATCAGGGTTCCTTCACAAGGGAGAAGTGGCTGGCTGGTGGGGCTTCCTGACACCTCCACTGCTGCCCCCCCCACTGTTTTTAATAGGGACTTACAAGCCTTGTTTGCAGTTTCTCAGTCTCATGAGACTTGAAGTCCCTATTAAAAAGTGGCATAGGGAGGCAGCAGAGGTGACAGCAAATAATCTGTGAATAATCAAATCCACAAAAGTGAAACCTGCAAATGTGGAGGGCTGACTGTATACATAATATGACCATTGATACTAATGGCTTTGCTGATTATTTGTAATTTTATAGAGCGGAACTAAAATTTCTATCTGAATTTTGGCAAGAAGTAAAATTCAAAAATTCAGACATGTTCTGGTAGGGAAGGCATTTTATGTAATGACTTTTAGTGCATATTTAAATCATTCCTCTCTGAGTTTAGATGTCAATCATTTTTATAAAAAAAATTATTTCTATGATGTACAAAATGCAGATACAACTCAGCAATTGACTGGTTATGTATATTGTGTCCTGCTCTTCCCATTGATTCCCTCCCTTCTCTCCTTCCTCTCTCACTCTCCCTTATATACACATAGAATTAAGATGAGAACACTAGTAGAAAAAGTTTCCTTTGGGATCCAAATACGCCAGAATTCCTTTCCCAGCATTCTATTCCTAATTTAAGGAGATGAAATGAAAAAAAAAAAAATGACTGGGAAGCTCCAGAAAAAAATATTTCCATTTATTGGATGCAGATTCCTGTGTCAATAACTGAATAACATGTTGTTGTTATCTGTCTGTACATAAATGCAAAGTGAAACTTTTTTTTAAAAAAGTTATGGGTTATATCATTGATGTACAAATTTTGAAGTAACTCTGCTAGTTACTCTGGGAAGAATATCTTCTTGGAGATGTGATTCTGGAGTCTGTTCTGGTCAATGTATAGGACTTACATATTTGAAATAAAAGAAGAAATCACTACAGTACATCAGTTTAGTGACTTATTTGCATTGGTTACTTTTCAACTGTATTTCTGTATCTTATACGTGTTTTCCCCCCCGTGGAATGGAAACTTTACGACTAAGATGGATCCATCTTGTACAGTTCTTTGATTCCAGATAGATGTATCCCCTCCTTCTTTTCCCTTCTCTTCCTCTTCCTCCTCTTTAAATTAACTCATCGTTGTGGTCTTGTTATTCTGACTGCACTTTTAGCTGCCTAGACTGCTGCTTTGCATGTAATCATCATAAATCATCTGAAGATAATTATATGTTTATGGTGCATCTTGGGACATTTCAGCACTACAGGCCTTTTCGCATGTCGTTTCTTAAGCGAAAGGGTCCCTTGAGCATCGCATAAAAGTGAGGAGCGGTCTGCATGATGCACTCACATTTACGCGATGCTCAAGAGTGTGACATGAACCGGTTACGGATTTTTTTATTTTTGGCTTCAAGCCGAAAATGCCACGCAGTCGCACAACACTCAGGGGCATGGAGCACACTTACCTGCCAGCCTCTCACTGGTTGCACTTCCTGCCTCAGCGCTAGCCTTCAACTCCCAGGCTGCGCTGCAGTAGGAAGGGGCGGGGTGCAGGCGGGGCACTCACACAACCAGGAAGCTGCTGTGGAGCCCAAGCAGCAGGGATGCGAAAGCCCTCCTCCGAAGGCTTCTCATGCAAGCGCCGCCCCCCACCTCCGCGAAAAGGTAAGGGGCGAAAGTGGTTTACACTGTTATAGTGCTATTGTTCCACTTTTAACATCCTGTGGAATCCTGGGTTTTGCAGTTTAGGGAGGGGCATTTAGAATTCTCAGTCAGAGACCTCTTGGACCTTAGTAAACTACAAACCCCAGAATTCCACAGGATGGTTGAAAGTGGAATAATAACACTATGACAGTTTAGTGCAGAAATGACCTTTGTCTTTTATTTTACTTGCAAACTTATTCAAAACTGTTATATTCTTTCATCCACACCTCTCATCAATTACTTGAGATTCATTAACTATCATGCAAGTTGCTTATCTATCATGCAAGTTTATTCATTCTTTTAGTGATTATCAGTGAAGGTTGAAAATGTGCTGAGAGAATATCAGAAACAGGACATGGTGGCTTTTGCACTTGATAAAACACTAATTTACTCCTCCCACCAACCCCTACTCCATGACATTTGACTGTTTACAAACAGCTGTGTCATGCATGATTGTGCGGGAGCAAGTCCTAAAGCATTTAATGGAGCTTACTCCGTATTTAGGAGATGGATTGCTTCCTTTAATCTACAGTAAGGCCGCATTTGTAAACACAAGGCATTCACAGCTATGCAGTTAGAACTGAATGAAGAGGAGGGGGACAAATTTCCTCACAAATTTTGTGCTTGTGTCATTGGCTACATTTTTCTGCATGAGATAAAGATTAAATGTCTGGAGAATGAAGCACAGAAATGAGAATCTTTCATGATCTGGGGCTTAGTAATAGCACTGGCCAATGGAAATGCACAAAGAAGGTGAAGCTGATGATGAGTGAAGTCACACCACACACCATAAATACACCCTGGGCTCATTCATACTACACAGTTACAGCATGATTGGTTTCCACTTTAACTACAGTGGTTCTGTTCTGTGGAATCCTCTGGTTTGTAGTCTAAGGAGGTACAAGAAGAGCTCTCTGGCTGAGAAATCTAAATGCCCTTCTCTAAACTGTTAATCCTAGGATTCCATGGGATGGTACTATGGCAATTAAAGTGGAATGTAGCATTAGAAGCATGCCAGAGCAAGCCAGTGAAAAGTAAACATGAGAGAAATTTAAATTTTATGTGATAAAACTGGTTATAACTCTGAAAAAAAAGCAGAATGTAGCAGCACAACTAGGTACTATGAATGGACCTCAAATCTCATCTGATTTCAGAAGCTAAGCAGCCCTAGTTATATCCCCAAAGAACTACAAGAATTTCAAGGTAAGGCTAGGACAATAGTACCATCTGAAACCATGGATACCAACCAAATAGGGGTTGGTAATACCAATGGTCTCACTTAATATAAGTCAGTTTCAGATGTTCTTAGATCCCACTTTCACCCTGAAATTTTTATTATATACAATATGAGCGCTAGACTTGGCTAATGAGTAACATTACTAGCAAAATAACTGTACTATTGTGTGACCCTGTCTGAACACACCAGATCTTGGCTCATTTCAGCAGCTAATTGGGTTGGGCCTGGTTAGCACTTAGATAGGGAACCATAGTTAGAGGATACTAGAAACCTCTAAGCAAGGCTAGGAAAAACTGATAGAGCTACTGCTAGGAAGAATAAACAGTACCCAGCTAGAGGGTCCAGTGGTTTGACTCAATGAAGAGCAGATTTTGATGTATAACTCCTTCTGAACTTGGAGAGACTTATTTCTGATTAAAGATTCTTAGGATTATGCTATTAATTCTGTTAACAGATGTGGATTGTTGATGTTAAAACCTGGTAGTTGAATTCAGGTGTTTGGTACTAATAAATACCTTAGTCTGTACTAAGGCTGCAACCACTATATTCACTTATCTTGCAGTAAATTGCATTAAATTGAATAGTTATTCCTTCTGGGCAGGGGTATGTAGGATTGCAGTGTTAGCAGATTTGTAAAAGAGTTACTAGTAGACTGTAAGAAGGAAAAACTCATGGGAAGCTTTGTTTCACTGAAATACCCTTGAACTCAAGTGAGATATAAGGTTTTTTCATCTGCAGTGGTTTTTATATCTGGTAAATAATTTGTTTTCTTAGAAACTTAACATTTTTTCTTTTCATGTGTCTCTTTGATTTTCTGTTACTACTTAAATATTTTTGCTTTTGTCATATTCTTTCTTTACCTTTTTCGTCACTTCAAGCCACACTATGTCATTTATGTACTTGGAATCTATTAATGTCCCTCATTTGTTGTAAGTGAGGGTCATTGCTAATGATCTGGGATTCTCTTATGTTCTAGTGAATCGCATACGTTTTGGCGAAGTCTTGGCACTCTCAGGGCACATGTCTGGAAGGGGAAGGGGGACAAAAAGGAGGAGGAGGAGAGATAGAGATAGAGAAATCTATGATGATTTTTTACATGTAGCTGGACCTGACAATAACATGGGAGACTCTCTTGGTCACTGTAGCAATTGAGCCTATGCTCCTTCTCTAGTCTGGAGATGACTTTTCTGTTTTGACTGTACAGCTGCTAATAGGCCAGTTTTGTCCTTCTTTCAACTCTCATAGTTTTGGCTTGCAGTTTCTAATTTTTAAAAATTGTTTGACAATCACATTTCCTTCCTCCTCTCTCAGACTTAATCACTGTTTATTGAACATAAGAGTAGTTTATTACTTCTGCATAGAAGAGGTGCTGTCATACAGCTATGCATATTTGTTAAAAGTAAGCTTTGAAGGCAAACGCCTCAGAGGTGGTGTCAGGAAGGTAAAAAAGGGGATTAAGCACTTGCTCCTTCATCTCCATGGCTGCTCCACTGACAGACATCTTCTTCAAAGCAGCATCTCTTCTCATACAAATTATATTTGAAATGCTGTTACATGAATTTCTCTGAAAAGTGTGATTAGGCTCTTTATCTGACTAAAAAAATAGCATTTTTAAGTATTCGTAATGCCATATTATCACTACATACATTATTGTTATCAACCTGCTCATTTGCTGCAATATGACAGGTACCACCTGGCCAGTGTTTCTGCATCTTTTAAAAATATATTTGTTTACCCAAATATTTGCTAGTGTGATACTTAGTAAAATGCTGTGCCTTTTTGCTGATTATTGCATTTGAATTTGAATTTAATTGTTATTTTAATGAATTCTGCACATGTTCTTGAAATTTGTTTACAAAGCGTGGTTCATTATTATTCTAGTGTATTTACCTGGTCTTGCCTGGGATTTTATTTTCTCATAGGCAATACGTGTTAGAAATACCTCAGGAATTGCCTTACTTACCTTACCTTAGGAATTAGATGCAATTGAAATACACAGATTTGAGACCCTGTGTGTCTCTAATTCCCCAAACTTTGTTGTCCAGTACATGTAACTTTTCCCTATATTCCCCAATCCAATCTGTATTCAGAATTATTAACATACAGAGGTTGGTTTCCTGAGTGAATACACTGTCCTCCTCCCTCTTGTTGCTAGTCCTTGTCTCTATAGCAACTGGCCTGAGGCCCAAAAGCTCTCTGGCTGAGAATTCTAAAGGTCCCTCCCTAAACTGGCAACCCCAGGATTCCATGGAATCTTCACAGCCTGTAACTGTGTTGGCCTAAAAAAGTTTGTCCAACTGGCAGTCAGGGTTCAAGGAGGAAGGATTTGGAAACATGAAGGAGAATTTGTTTGCTTAAATTATTAATGAGTTCTTTAAAAGAAATTATGAAAAATAAGTCTACTTAAGCAATGCTCAAGTACAGAAATTTGTTTGCAAAGGAACAATATAATAGTAACATGTTTTAAAATGTTTAGCTATAAGGATTTTTATAACAAATTTTATTTTACAAAAAATATATATAAATATAGATGATAACACTAATTAAGTAGAAGTTGTGCATAAAATAAACAGCAGAGATGATGAAATCATCTATCATACTAAAGTGATGTTTACATTATATGGGGGGGGTTCAGTGTGCTTCTTCCAGGTTTAAGGGGGAGGGTATGGTAAGATGCCCCCGTGCTGTCCCTCTGCATCTGGTGTTAATCCCAACTGCTATCCAGAAAGGAAAGAGTTGTAAGTGAGCAGATTCTGGCAGCTGCCTTTTCCATTGCTTGCTGGCACTCTCATCTGGATGGGCAGGTGGCAGTGGTAAGGGGAGCAGCAGAAGGTCTATTGGGTAGTGGCAGTGAATAGGTTTTGGTGTGGGCCTTATCAGGTGATGCAGATCCCTGTCACCAGTCAGCCATGCGCTTATGCCCCTAGACCTCAGCCATGAACTCAAAAAGTGCCATTTTACAAACTACTCCCTCTTAGCCCTCCCTCTACAACATGAAAACTATAGTAATTGCATATACCAGTATGCAATTCCAGCATGGTGGAAGATTGAAATGATACATCATTGCATAGTATTCAGTGCTACTGTTATTACACTTCTATGTCTAAAGGCCATTTCCCCCCCCTCCTCCTCCTCCTCCTCCTCCCCCCCTCCTGTGTGTTAAAATGATCTCAACTTTCTAATCACATCACAATCAGTCCCGGGGTTAGCCTAATGTAAATAATCTGCTGTTTATTAGCCTAATGTATTTTGGACACAGCATATTGTGCTGTCTCTGGAATCACCTTGTTAAGCTTGTATTAGAGGTTGACCTGTATTGACAAGATTAAATTGAAGTCATTTTCTCTTAGAGCTTAGCGGTTTGAGTATCTGTGTTGTCAGCAAATAAAGCTTTAGCACTTTTCTCCTGGGGCATTATCTCAAATGTTGTGTCAGAGTGCCAGATGGATTTGCTTTCACTTTTTTAAAATACAGTTTTTATTTTTTAATTTTCTTTCTACCACCTTTCAGCTGTCACATACATTTCCCTCCTAGAAATCAACTGCAGATGTTCACAACCAAACAACATAGAACAACAAGGCTTCTGCCTATATGCGGTGCTCTTCTTGCCTTCTCCACTAGAGACTTTCCCTTCCCAGTATAATCCTGTAAGAGCTACTGAACTCAGTCTCTTATCTGGTTGTGGATGATAATTTGACTCTTGCCAAAAAATGAAGGCAGGGGGCAAACTCACCCTCATCCATCCCCAGAGCTTCTTGGTTAGCAATGTGGCTATGTTTACTCATCCCCTCATCCCACTTACTTGATCTGTCTCCTCCTTTACAGTGATGGGGGCAAACGAAGGAGAAGGAGAGACTGTATAGGAGTGAAAAATCAGAGGTGTACAGCACTTTAACTCTCACACCACCATCCTATGAAATCTTATAGATTTTATGATGCAACTAGATTTCTCCGCTAGCAAGCTGTACTGCTATACTCAGGGTAGTAGAGTAGAGTGGAAAATTCTAAATACTTCACAGACTACAAATCCCAATAATCTGTAGGGTGAAGCTATAACAGTTACAGTGCTACAGTGCTATTCAGTTGCTATAACTGGACAGTGTGTATTTACTCTTTGCATTAGAAGACAGTTACATTTGTTTGGCAGTAAAGTCCTGACTCCAAAGAGAGGAGGTATAATTAACAGAGCAGTAGGAACTGACACTTTATGAATTAAAGAAAAGAGAGACAAAGGGGATGAAGATCAGTTCTGTATTCCTTTGTGATAAGTGGCACCCCCAAGCATCCAGAGAACTTAAAAGTAATGTGCTAGGAGTAAATAGTGCTACCTATAATCCATTACATGTTGGATGGAGGGTAGAGTTCCTCTTCCAAATTACCTGAGGACTAGTATTTTTTTTTCCTATGTGCAAGGAGTAAGTTTAGTTTTGATACACGAAAAAATGTTTCTGTGGAGGCCTTTGATAATTTTTTTTAAATGCAACATCATTTTCTCATTTTCTCCCCATTTTCTCTCTCTTTTTTAAAAGTAACGAAGAAAACAACAGCAAATCAAGTTGGTATAAAATTGTATTTGCAGTGGCAATCAGCTGCTTTCTATAGGCTTCAGAATCAGTTACCTTTAAAAAGTTGTCTTCCAGGATTTGAGCACCTCTATCTAAAAAAATTACACTTAATGTGTCAATACCTACTATCTCAGAAGGCTATACTAGAAGGCTAGGTGTACTGTACCTCCTCTGCTTATGAATGTTTATATGGGCCCATGAGGAGAACTGTTATCTCAAAAGATAAGAATATAATAAATATACTGTGAATAGAAAAGCTGTACTCAAGAAAAAGATTACTACTGGATCAGTGCCAAATTATGTGAGTTATATTATCCAGGCTTCACTCCTGGAACTTGTACTCTATATGGTTCAGATGCAAAAATGCTGCTCTATTGCAAGGGAAAAGAAAACAAAGATATGTGCATGAGTCAAATAATAAAACTGAACAAATATGAGCAATCCTTGAGAAGCAGCAAGGATTCACAAATGACACAGATGAGCTATATCTAAAGTGCTGTACCCAATTTTATTAACAAAACTACCATTGTGCATTCTTTCCTGTTCTTAAACTTCTAAGAATGCTGCATTTTTAGGTTTGGTTCCCTTTTAGAAGAAGGTCACTAGAGGCTTAAAACATTTTGTAAGATTAACATTTCTGCAGATTGATCATAAGTGGTAGCACAACTTGAACACTCCAAATGACAGTGAAATGCACACACCCCACATCAAGTTTTCATAAAGAAGCAGCTTCTGAAATGTATGGAGTAGGGATGGAAAAAATAATCACAAATATTTGAAAACTGCTCAAAAGATATTTTTCAAGTCTTGAGAAATCCTGATGAGGAAAAGAATCCTGGACCGATGAGACTCTTCATGGTCGGGGACTTATTCTGTCTCAAATACTCATTTATTTTTGCATGCAAAAAACAGCATTTTCTACAAAGAAAACAGCATTTTCTATGCTGAAAATAATATGCATGGTAGATGTTTCCTGAGCAGAATATGCTGTTTTCTATGCAAAACAACCTTGTGAGAATTTTGCATGGAATAAGTTTCTGAAAACCATGCAATTTTCGAGACCTATTCACAATTTGAGACTTTCTCATAGTGGGAAGAAAAACTGTTAAAATTACTTGTTGCTTCCTTCAAGAAGAAATTTAGGGCTTTATCACACACTGGTTGTTGCCCAATTGCACTATTTAATTTCATTTTTGATCTCTACTTATCACATGATGTTGTCACTCTCCTGTTGTTCAATTGCATTCCCATTGTTATTGGGTCTTCTCTTTTTATTTATGAAAAATATGCATGAATCACTCAAATAATCCTGTGTTTTCATTATTGGATATTGGTGTGATGGTGTCATTCTGCTGCAGTTTGGATATTGATGTCCATAGGAGTTGCTCTTCCGTTTCCCCCCTCCCTATACCCAAGCAGGGTGAGCTCATTGCACATCCAGCCTCTAGATAAAGAGGACATCATGCTGCAGGTGAACGATATTGCTTTTACTCCATTTCACAATACATTTTTATTTTATTTTATTTTACTTTTTTTTAAATGTACATTTCCCCCGCCTTGGTGGTTACCAGTGTGCTGCAATTGCACCATTATGACAAAAAAACAAAAAACAAAAACCAACTATGACTCTGGAGAAGCAAAATGCAGAAATGGTGGCAGGACAAGAAAACACAATGATAAAAGGAGGGGGGATGTCTCCCAACATGCTGAAATTGTGTAAAGAAAAAAAAATAGCACATGTGCTAGGTAATGTGGACAAGGGAAGGGAGGTGGGGTCAGTGGGATAATGCAAAAGACTGATTGTGGGAACTAGCATCACCATTCAGCAGCATAACATTATTGCAGGGATAGTGTGATAGCGATTGTTTCAACACTGGTATGTTTTCATTTCCTTAAATAATGAAGTTGCTGCAGTTCAACAGGGTGGTGTGTTAAAGCCCTTAGTGAAGAATCACATCCCTAGTTTGGAGAGTGCAAAACTCAGCTCTTCACTTCCTTCTCTGTATCCTGCTTTAAACCACTGCTTGTCTACTATGTTTCATTTCAGAGACAGTACTATTACTTATTAATTATGTGTCATTTAATGGATTTTAAAGCCACTTTTCTGTATGAATGATCACTCTTAGTTGGGTAGAGGATCCTTCAGAAGACATCATACTTATCAAGAGCAATCAGCCATCAATCTCCCTTAAAAAACATGCTTGTTACCAGTAATTAACGTAACCTTCAGCACCACTGCTATCATTCTCCAAATCCCCCCAGTTTTACAACGCTAAAATACTTGTGGAACACATGAAGTGGCAATTGCAATCTGTTTGGCCAAATTAGAGATGATTCAAGCACATAATAAGAAGAAATGTGGAAGGTGCAATGAATGATTATTTGTTACACACACACACACACACACACATATGAAAAAGATCACTAGCTATGTTTAGAGCTTCAAGAGTGCAGAGGAGGAATCTGCAACAGATTTCAGAGGTTTCAGCAGGTTTCAGCAGAAAACAGATGAATATATAGATATGTTTTTATAATTCATTTATTTATTAAACAATAACAGCAATTCAGGGAATGATCATACAGTACTGGAGGTATATTTGCTAGAGCTGATGTTACTTTTTCTCTTTGTGAAAGACAGTTCAATATAATACAAAACTAAAACATCTTCTGACATTATGCAGTACCTGCTGTTTTTATTTGTGAAACTTCTGGTTTCAAATGAGTTAAGAATATCTGAGAGATTTTAACAGTAGGTCTTAGGATATTTTGTACACAGTTTGGCAGAATTCCACTCTGACCTAGGTCACATGAACAAATAATCAATAGTTTTATCTAAATTGCTTTTTGCTTATCTTTTATTTAATGTCTGTAGAAAGCTAAAGCCTGTCCAGAATTGTGTCTTTCTCCTTCAAATGCTGTAAAGACCTCTATGGGATTAGACCAAAGGCCTGTCTTGTCCAGCATCCTGTTCCCACAGTGGCCACCAACATGCATGTGGAGTGGGAAGCCTAAAAAGAGCATGATGCCTATGGTTTAGGAGGTGCTTCATGAACATCATGACTCAATAGTTATTGAGATCCTTATCCACCATCAGTTTGTATAATCCCCTTTTAAAACCATCCAAGTTGGTGGTTATCACTGTATCTAGGAGTTATAAATTCCAGTCCTTGAGTATATGCTGCATTTGAAGCAAAACAAAACCCTCCTTCAGTCTATCCTGAATATCCCATCATTCAGCTTCTTTGGTTCTGGATTATCTACCATTCAGATTCAGGATGAAAAAGGGACAAACATTTCTCTATATTTACATTCTAGATGTAAAGCATAGTGTTCTATACAGCTGTCACATCTCCCATTTTATGCTTTGTTTTTTCCTGAACAAAAAGGCCTTAGACAGTATTCCCTTTTCTGACAAAGAATTTCATTTGCCCAGTGATTATAGCCACTCTGAGATTCCATTATATTTGCAGAGATACAACTGTTTTTAAAAAAGTATTTTATTGGATTTTTAAAAGTATGATTACAAAAGAAGATGTAAAGGCGGAAAAGAGAAGGAATATATAGGATATGAACATGGGCTAGGGATCAGGAATAAAATCTATACCATCTACAAGCTCGTGGAGTTTATTCTCCTTCTCCTTTACTGACCAGACACATGCTTTCCAGTTTTTGTTTTTCCTCCTGTTGTTGTTATTTGCCATCAAATCACCATTAACTTATACCAACCCTTTGAATGAAAGGCATCCAAGATCTCAGGTTATCAGCTGCCCTGCTCATGTTTTGCAAACTCAGAGCCATGGCTTTGTTGACAAAAGAAGGCATTTTCAGTATTACATTACCAACATCTATCTGAAATAGACAGTTTCTTTCTAAATAGTTGTAAAGGTGCAGTGTATACACAAAACATCAATTTTTGCTGAACCAAAAGATGTTTTAAATCTAAGGAAATTTATAGATATTGAAGAAAGAGTAGCTTTCCACTGACTGTCTTGCATAGGATTATCTAACTCTACTTTCAGTTCCATTATAATTTCATTAACATCAAATTCAGTATTTTCCAACTGATATGTGTCATATGTGTTGGTTTCAGTTTATCTGAGCACAACAGGAGGCGCTGAAGCACTCAAAACTTCATGATATAAATATTTTAATTAATAAACAAATGCATCCTAGGGAAGTTGGTCAGCCCCTTTTCTACATGTTTTCCTTTTCTACAGTGTGCTTGTTAAAGCATATAGCTGTGTGTATATGCTTTTGTTGAGGAGGATGGTAACTATACCATATATACATTTAAATATAATACAAATATAAATACATTTATGTAATAATAAACTGTAGGGTTAATTATTAGATTAATGAATCCTTAGATGTCAAGAGCTGTGGTTCAGTACTAAATAAATTGCTGAACATAGCTAGCAATGTTTTTATATAAATATTGAACACTTTATATGAAGTTCCATGAAAGTTTTAGCTGGATGCCATTGAAATCTTTGCAATTGAGGGTGGAGTTACAATATGGTTTCAGTTTCCGAACTGTGTCTCAGCTCCATGACAGTGTCCTGGGGAACCATTTGTCTTTATGAAATTATGAAACACATAACTTGGAAATAGACTTTAAAAATATTAGAGTATCTCTTATTGAATATGTGCAGGAGTGCCCTCCAGATAGTTCGGATAATGTGGAGCTTTCCAGATATTTTAAATTATACCTCCCATCATCACTGATCCTAGGACTTGCCAGCTTGTAATTTAGAGCACAGACCAGGGTGTTTTTGTCCCCAAAAGTAACTTTTAATGGAAATTGTATCTTGGGATTACTCCAAAGCTGGAGCTTTGGAGTACCAACATCAGGTTCCCAGTCCATGAATATGATAGTTAATAGATAGGTCTGAAGATAAATAAATGCTATACAAAAGATATTGATAGCAGGATACTAAACAGTCTCCAAATTCAGCGGCAATATTCTCCCTACCAGTTTCTGGGAAGCACAGTTTTGGAAGGTTCTGCTTTCATGTGCTGTTTGTGGGCTTACTCTAGAAGTCTGGTCAACCAAAGTGGGGAACAGGGTACTGGACTAGTTGGACATTTGGTCTCATTTAGCTGAGGTTTGCTTGTATAGGTATTGTATAGTGCAGAAAATTATAGTGAACCAGTTTACAGATATTTATTAATTATTAAAAGACAGATTAGATAATGTCATTGCTGGATTTTTGTTTCAGTACGAATATTTCAATGCTGTCCTTATTAATGAACGAGATGAAGATGGGAACTTCTTAGAACTGGGAAAAGAATTCATTCTGGAACCAAATGACCATTTTAATAACTTGCCTGTGAATGTCACTCTGAGTGATGTCCAAGTGCCAACCAACATGTACAACAAAGGTAAGTGGAAGCATTTTCTTTCACGGCATTTTATGACATCAAAACAGGAATGTATCCATTTATCATATGTACCCTAGTGACGGTCAGTTGGCTGATTATGGAACAAAACTAGTCCCAAAATAATTTGATCTGAATTCAAATAACTCTTCAAAAGGTATGTAAGAATATTTGTAAATATTCTTATCTTCTATGAGTAAAGGTGTCTTGAGATGTTGAAAAAAGTCTATCATGGTGAGATATCTTTTGACACTGAATGAGAGCAAAAAGACCAGTTTTTCCCTATCAGAAGCAGCAATAGCACAAAAAGCATTGTATATTATGCAAAGAAGCTTTTACAAAATGTTCATGAAAAAAATCCCCAAAATGTGAAGAATAATTTAAAAATGCACAAGAAGTCCTGTAATCTTGCCAAGCAAAGAGAAAACTGCAGTGAAGCAGCCTTACCTATTCTGACCCAATACAGGCAGCTGGAATCCTCCCATTATTCGCTGTCAATAAATTGGTGTGTGTGTGTAGGCGGTGGCGGGGGGGGGAATTTCATTGCAAACTCAGTAGAGAGAAGTGTCTTTATGACTCTGCTCCCTGTATCCTCTGTGGAGAGCACACCTCACACTTTCCTGCTACACTGGAGCTGCCTCACCACTCAAAATCTCTAAATGGAGGCCTTTTTCTGTAAAAATGCATCAAAATCAATAGGATTTATCCTGGTTGGATCTGGTATATAAACTGCAATTGCATAGTATTAACTTCAACTATGAAAGTGGGTTGCTGCAGTTTCTCTTAAAGGTATATATTATGAAATCTAAACCAAATCCAAAATAATTTGAGAAGCAATATATTAAAATACAACTCTGTAGTGATCAAAATAGAACAATAGTAGTTCATGAAAAAAGTATTTCTCACCCAAAGTGATGCAAATGATGAAAGAAATCACTATTCTATTTTAAGCAGCCAGTTCTAGGCACTGCTGTATCACCTCAGAAAGAACTCCCAGCTTAACGATATACTTTTGGTGCCTTTTCAAATTATTTCTTTCACCTTTTCCCCCCAATAAATCCCTTTGTATTGCAATGAGCTCTTAAAGAATGTAGGAAAAGATTTTATCTGTTTGCCAGAATTATGGACTATTTTTCCTTGATAGATGGTAAAGTCTGTGATTTTTTTCAGGCATTCCTGTCAACGAGGGATATGTTTTACTTCAGCTTCACTGACAAAAATAAAACAAACAATATGTCGCAAAAATTTGAAGCTTCTTATCAGTTTTTCTATCAAAACATAGAGAGCATGCAAACTGTAAGACAGGAAATTCAATCATGTGAAGAAAGAAATTGAGAAATCTTGACTAATTTCCAATAATTATATTACAATAAATGAAACTCATTCACACTATATAAAGTAACGACTTATGTACCCATGACATGTAAAATGGACCATTTTCTGGTTCTCCTTTCTCACATACAGTACTAGCTCTTTTCATCAGCAATATCAATCTGCAGAAAGAGATATCATATTTTATTTTTTCTTCTTCAAGCCATATATTGACTAATCTGGAAACAAAAGTAGTTTTGGGACAAATGTTTAAAGAAAAGAATATATTAAGAGCTTGTTTCTGTAGCACATTTATATTTCTTACTTCATTTATCATCAGAGCAATAGTGGAATTAATCCTGAGGGCCTACTGGTTCATTTCATTTTGGATAGGACTCTTGACACAATTGAGCTTTGGCTTTATGGGTGCCCCTCTCCATGTGGGAAGAAAATAACAGGAACTAATTTATATTGTGTTTAATGCTATATGTTGTTTCCATGGACACCTGGTCAAATTGACTTTCCCCTGAGTTCTGTGGGTGGATCAGGTGCACAGGGACATTCTGAGTTCAAGTAAATTTGGTTCTTTCCTGCCTATTTGTTACTTATTCTGAGAGGAAAGAGGAAGAAGCATGAGAAAGTTCTCACAAACATATTAACTTAGCAGTCCTCAAGGAAATCCTTGATTTTAAGGTGATTTCATGTGTTTCTACAGAGGAGGATGTGCACTTTTACCAATATCATCACAAGATTTCTTCTACTTTTTCATATAAAGTTTTGGAAGTTATGGCTCACCAACAAGTTCCCGCAGCATGGCTGAATCTTCCATCTTCCACAATGGAAAACATTTAGAACATATAAACTAAAGATCTGTACATACATTTGTAGAACAAACAAGCAGACCCAGAACTATATTATTATACTTACTTAGGACATCAACCTTTATAACCCATCTAAAAATGACTACAGTCAGCCCTCCATGTTTGTAGGTTTTACTTTCACTGATTTGATTATTTGTGAGTTTCTCCAACCCCTGCCTCACATCTCAAGTGCTGCTTTTCTAGGGGAACCTTCCCTCTCACTGACTTCTATCAGGCTGTGCAGCCCTTTAAAAACCTGGCTCTGGTCCTACTCTGGCCAATTAAGGACAGCTCACAGCTCAATTTCTCAACACTAAAAACCCTCTCCTGATGCTCCTCCACACACAAGGAAGGAGATGGGCAAGAGAGAGGATGTGTAGGGCCACTAAGCTGACTCATCCCTTTTCCCTCTCTTTTCCCTGACCTGGTACATTTCTGCACTACAGTGTTAAACTGCTGCTATTCCACTTTCAATGCCCTGTGGAATTCTGGGGTTTGTAGTTTACTGAGACCAAAAAGCTCTTTGGCTGAGAATTCAAAGTGCCCTACCCTAAACTACAAACCCCAGAATTCTATAGGAGGTTGATAGTGGAATAGCAGCACTTTAACACTGTAGTGCAGAAATGGTCCTGGTTTGGACCCTAAATACCTGTTTTCCCCACTGTGCCCTGTCCCCCTCCCACATACACACACACATTTGATATTTGCGATTTTTCCACTTTTGCAAGAGTCAAGTGTCCCTAACCCTAGTGAATGTGGAAGGCCAATTGTGCATCATTTTCTGAAATTCAGACATTCTGCAGAAGTAATGCAATTAGGAACTTAGCTAAATTCAGGGAAATATTTTTCACCATAGTGTTGTTTTTATTTTGTTTTATGACAGGCTATTTTCTATCTGGCAAAGCCAGTTCAGAAAATAGCACAGTTTTCAAATATGCAGGAGCGCAACATGCATAAGATCACATTGCTTATCAAAGTTCATTGTGAAGAATATGGACTGTACTTAAAAGGAGACAAAATCACTTGGATCCACTCCGACCTGGATTCTGTAGTTGATACAAGTCCAGTATATGTATCCTTTTTGCCCTGTTTTACTGGATACATTTCATTTTGTTCAGCCTGAAAACGTGGACAGAATCTTTGGAGAGAAGACCACAGCCACTCATGTCTTGGATCCTTTCTGGCTCATAAAAGCAACCTAGAGAGGACTGGCTGAATGGTTAGGGAAAGTACCTCTTTCCAATAAGAAAGGCTGCCTAAAAGAGGCTGTGATGAAGCCTTTGTGGAATAAGCATTAAGTTAACTTATAAATACTAATGTGCCAGCTGAACCCATTCCTGGGTATGTCTGGTCTGATGATGGTGACACATTCCTTGCTCACATCCTGTTTGGATTACTGTGACATACTCTGTGTGGGGATGCCTTTGAAAAGTTCACAAAGTTCAATTGGTCCACAATCGTGTGGCCAGACCGTAGATTGGAGTCAGTTACAGGGGAAACAGAAACTGTTTGTTTCAACTTTACTGGCTACAGCCTGTTTTTGACAACAATTCAAAGTTCTGGTTATGTTTTTTTTGTTGCTATTTGCCATCAATTTGGTTTTGATTTGTGGAGATCCTATGAATAAGGGACCTTCATGAACCCTAGTCATCAACACTGTTGTTAGGCATATCCCTGAGTTTGCAAGACCCTTTCTTTAATGAATAAATCCATGTGTAGTGTAACATTATCCTGCTCCCTTCCAGTGAGTCTTGTTGCCTCATAATGTGTCCAAAAAATGATAGTCCAGCTATGAAGAATAAAGCCCTATAATGACTTGGGTCCACACTGTCTGAAAGATCATTATCTCCTCATACCCATCTGCTGGATTTCTTAGATCATCAAGGGAAGGCTTTCTCTTGGTCTCACCAGCCTTACAGGCATGCTTAGTGAGGAGATGGGAGAAGACTATCCCAAGCTGTGGAATTTCCTTCCATGTGAGGTTAGGCTGGCCCTTAAATCAGATAGGCTTTTGGTTATGAACTGACTGCTGCAGTATTTTTTTTAAAGGAGGGTTTCCTTCCTTTTCTGTTATATTTTTAAAAATATTATTTAACTTGGTTTTAATATGGTAACTTATTAACTGTTTTCAATTTTACAAGTTATGGCTTTGTTTTAATGTCCGTTGCCCTGGGTCTTTTCACTGGGAGAAAAGGAAACAGACAAACAAGCAAGCAAGCTGGCAGAATATAAGGAGTTGCAGAGACAAGACCAGAATTGGTTAGGAAATTGAGTGCAACCGGAAAAATAACAAAATGGATATGGTTTTACATTGATAGTAAGGAGGAAGAGGTGTTGCTGTAAAGGCAATAAGGTGTATTACTTTGGCAGAAATCTGAATATCAGATAAAGGGGGATGGATAAAAGGCAAAAGGAAGAGATTTTTTTAAATTATTCCAAAACATAAGGGAGTAAGCCCTTGTATGTTACATCTCCTGGCACAGTCTAAAATGTTGATTTTGACCTATAAAGCTCTTATGATTTGGGTCCAGACTATCTGAAGGACCATATTCTGTCTTACTAGCCTGTCTAGGCTTTGAGATCAGAAGGAGAAATTATCCGCTCACTCCAGATCGAAATCCTAGGGTCTTCCAGAGCCAACTGATAGGTTATGAACTTTGATTAGACTAAGTATGGAAGAAGAAGAAGCATTAACATTTTCAGGAGGTCTTACAGTAGTATATAAAAGGTGAAGACACTTTTCTTATATCAGTAGAGCAGGAATGGGTAAATTGTGTCCCCTCAACCATCCCTGGAAAACCCTAAGCCTCATTAAAAAAAAAAAAAAATCTGGGCACATTTTCAGGCAATTTTCTCTCCAAACCAGCTCAAAATGGGACATTTAACTCTCAAATCATCCATATAATTCTCTCAAGCCCCAAAGCCCTCCATGCTTGAAAATGGCTGAAGCAGGCTAAAAAGGACAATCAGAAGTGACGTTCTTACATTTTGAGCATGGCTAGAATGCACAGATTGTGGCCTGTGGTGGGGAGACCTGAAGTAACAATTGTGTCTCACTCTGCCCAGTTGTCCTCTCTCACAGTAGAGGAGTTCAGCAGAAAACTTTCAAATATTTGTTCTGCCTATTTGCTTTGTTCTTGCTGCCCTCCTTTCTAGATATTTTGAATTCATTCAAGTACTAGGAGTTCAAAGGGACACAAAGAAACAAAATATGAATCAAGAACAATGAGCGTAGGAGTCTAAACGTTTCATCTGATACTCATTTTGTATTCAATTTGTCTGTTTATTTTAGCAAAGATGGCAACAGAATTGTTGTACAAAATGAATATATTTCTCACACTTTCTCTTCCTGTTCATCAGCTTTTGGCTCTTTAAATTAGCAGGAGAATTTAAAAACCTCATAGAATAAAAATAGAAAAACCTAAACTTAATGAAATAGGTTCAGAGTTTCATCGTGTCATATTATGATATATTATATACTCTTAACTAAATGTCTTTTTGAAAAAAAGATATTTTATAAAAATGTTTTTCCCCCAATACAGATCTCCATGGGACTTATACTTCTAGTTTGATTTAGATGTTTGCTTCTGCCAGCACAAGATTTGCAGGGGTAGACTCCAAAGTTTAATTTTTGAATTAGAACTTAAAAGGTCTCTGGATCTTTAAAGCCCTGCGTGAGTGATAGAAGGCCATGTGTGTGGGGAGGGTGATCTCATTGGCTGTCTTTCACTGGCTCTCCTGTGCCATGAATTGATTTTCTAAAAGTTGATAAATGTAGTCTGTAATCAAATCTCTGATTGCCTTAGAAGAGAAATTCTTCTGAGGGTATAGAGTCTTCTCAAAATATATTCAGATGTGACGAACCACAGCCACGTTTGATGAAGTAGAAGTTTTTCAATTTGTCACTTAAAAGAAGCAATGAATATCATTCAGTCATACTTCCCCAGCAGTTCTTTCCAAGTGACTGTCAAACCAAGATTTCCTGTTTTCTTGAATATTAGAACCTAGATTCTTTCATCCATTGAATGATGTACATTGATTATAATCTACAACTGGCAGATATGTAAAATATCTTTCTCTGTGGTAGTAAAAATATGTGTGTATGTGTTGTGAGAGGGAGAATCTCAGCTGTCACAGTGTGTTGATTTTCTTGCCTGATATCTGTTCAGCACAGTGCTGAAAATGCATGCTGGACACAGGATTTTAGAAAATTGATATAGCTGCATTCTATCTCACACTTCTCTTCATCTATGAAACATTAAATTAATTTTTCATTTTTTTTATGGAAACTGTATGGTATCATGAATGGGATTTATACTTCTTAAAAACAACAGTACCTCGGTATCTCCATTTTACTAAATATCTGTGTAGTATTTTATTCCTATTACTGGTATTTTCTTTGAAATGTGAGATGTGAAAGTATGATATCATATGAAATACTAGATTAACTATAGAATACTGCCTCTGCACTGTAGAGACCATGAAGCACAGTTTTACTGAGTACTTTTGTTTATAGCACACAGAGAACAGATTAGGTATGTGCAACTGACTGCTCTCCTGAATGTACACGTGGTGGTAATTGCAATAACTTATTCAGCTACTAACTGGAAAGAGTTACTTTCCAATAACTGAAGTAGTTAAGACAAAAGTCATGTTTGTTATTGGGAATATTCCAGGATTCTGACACGTCTCCCAGATGTGATGTTTATGTGAAAGCTTTTCAGCAATAGGTTACAAATTACAGATTACTTGCTGTTGTTTCATTTTTCTACTAGCAAATGTATAGTTAACATATAATTATGGAAGATACAATATCTAGGTATACCTCAGTTAGCAAAGTAGATGTGCCCCTGGGCTTTACTCTTTTAACAGAAAATTTAATACCGGAGGCAGAAATAACATGGAAAGAGTTGGGATATTCAGGTTCCTATACCCCTGAAAGAAGAGCAGTGGAACATGTACCAGTGCCTTTTTTTAATATGCTGAGGGTGTGTGCTGAGTCAAGCCCACCTGCTTCCCCCCCCTTTTTTTTCTGTTTTGTTGTTCACGCACGCTCCGTAAGGGATTCTCCAGGAAGTTTCTGTTTACCTTGCTTGTTGTAGGCAAATCTTTTAGTTCACAGTTCTCTGCTATGAATTTCTCAGTATCCTCTCCTGCTTTTAGAGATGGGAGAGGAGGCTGAGATCTTGTGATAGAGTGAATGGATCAGAGATAATTATGCCATGTCTTAAGGCTTCTGATCAGCAGGATTTCTCATTCCTGATTTAAGTATCATTTAAAAAAAAAAAAATTATTAGTGTCCCTGGAAATGCTTACATCAAATAATGTTGTATAAATATAATTTAATATAATGCATAAGCACGCGTTACACGTGTTCTCACTTCTCACGTATGTTGCCATTCTTCTAGATTTGCTTTTGGCGCAATTTATTATCTATTTTCTATGCTATTTCTACAAAACATTTAACAGTATACACAACAGATGTATGTACACATGTTCAATAGAAGTGTCTTAAAATAAACATAGTAAAAGCAAAACAGAAGTGACACCCCAGTCATTATCAGATGTAATTTTCTTCTTCAAGAAGGAACCTGAAAGTTATTAATTGCATCACACCTTTGAACAGAGAAAACTGAAAAACATTGTTTAAACATTCATGCTTTTTATTGCTTTTTGAGGGGTTCCTTTATTGTCTGTGAGAATTTTGGGACTGAAAGCTTCAGGGCTAAGATATGTTAGATGTTAGTTTCAGAATAAAGCTGAAAATATTTTTCCATTTTCAAACTATGTTCAAAAACACCCATACCTGTGTACTTGGATTTGGAAATTGTAAGTTGTTCTTGCATTCTCTTAACTTGAAAAGGATATTGGAGATAAATATGTTGTGGCTTCCTCTTTTCTTATAAAGCAATTACCAGTGTGTACATAGGGTCCCATGGACCTTCTCATTACAGTTCAATAGTAAGATTAATTGTTTTATTTTCTTAGAAAAGAAATATGTGCAAATTGCCCCCTCTATCAACCTAAATCATGTACATTAATCTGGACTGGAGGCGTAACTTTCAGCATGGATACAGGAATAACATCTTTTTTTTTTGAAGCAATGTGACTTGCTGTGTTATACTTCCATAAAATTAGTAAGAACTTTCTAACCTTAGTAAAGATTTGAAAGACAGAAGGACTGGGAGAAAAATTGCAAGATACACTGCCATAAAAGCATGCATTGGAAACTAGTCTAAACTTTTATATTTTAGGGCAACTGACATCATAATCAATGCTTTCTGAATTCTTTTGGGATTGGCTATGCTGAACATATTTTCAGTTGGTTCTGAGGCAAATGTAAATTTTCTAGCATTTGTTTATAGCACAGTAGAAAGGTGTCCACAAAAGATGGACACACATCTTCCTCATACATACCTATATGAGAGTATGATTTCTTCACTTTGTCTGTGGTTTTAGAATATGACAGTTATTCATTTCTCCTGTAATATAAAACAGAGCTTGCTTTTATATTATTTGAAACTGACTTGGAGAAAGAAGGACAGAACCATTCATGATTAGTGAAGGAATGAGATTGCTTCAAAATTACTACATCTTTAAAATGTTTTTGTACATCATCATTTTATTTTTGTTCTGGAATAATTCAACAAGAACATAGATGCTACATTCATCTTCTCTGGATGTGTGACATCTTGATATCTATTATATGTCTATAATGAGGTATAATTCTAAAGATTTGTAAAAGCACTTGTTACTTATACCAAAAAAATCCTAAACCTCTTTTCTCTGAATCTGGCTATAAACATCCTAGCATAATACATAGTTTAAAAAGAAATCAATCAGTTCTTATTTTCACCCATAAAAAATATTGAACCATAATGTTAAGTTAAGCTGTGAAGTTATTTGTTGAACTGTGATATTAGAAGTATATTCAAAAACTAGGTTCCGGTACTGGCTTGTTTCCCTCCTACCCCCCATGCAAGTAGAAGGGAAACCAAGAGAGGACTGTAAAAGGCTAGACCCTCCCTTATCCTCACTTGGCTTTCCTCTGCCTGCCATTAGAGACTTTCTCCCCTGCCTTAGGAAACCTCTTTGAAACTGCATAGTTTTTGAAGATATCTGGCATCCGGGAGAAAATTAATTGAATTATTTGTTTTCACCTGTGGGAACAGTTAAACACAGCAGGTAGGTGCCAGGCATCAATAAAACATACAAGTGAATTGACTTGAATTCAGACTTGTTCTCTATGGTGACCCTAAGGTGAACCTATCATGGGTGTTCTGGGACTGAGACTATGTGATGTGCCCGGGGTCATTCAGTAGATTTTCATTGCTAAGTAGGGAATGTAACTGTTGTCTCCAGGGTCATAGTCCAACTCTCAAACCACTACCTCACATACTTCACCCTTATTTACTAATGAGATATGAGAACTTGGAAGAAGACTGACTTCAGTGCATTGTGAAGTAATAAAGGCTGGCCAGTGAGGTGGTGAATCCACTCTGGATTTTAGTCCAGACTTTGTGACTGTGGCCTTCAGAGCACATCTTCATCACAGAGAGGTGAAGGAGCATAACTGCTACTTTTTGGATATTACAGGATGCCCATTTGTGGTCTAGTGTTGCATGGCTAGAACACATTTCTGGGGAAGGTTTTTATTAGAAAAAGGAGATAAATTCTTTCTGGTCAAGCCATTTGCAATGTACTCTCTCTCCCAGTCTGTCTCTCTCTCTCTGTGTTATGTGTGTGCACACTCCACATAGGGTTCAGTTTTGTGTAGAAGCCAGGGTGCATGGTTAGTCTGTGGAAATACAAAAGTTTAAGGGTTCACATGCTGCTTTGCTCTAATTACAGCATGAAATAGAACAGAATTAATTATTGCCCAGACACAAATTTGTAATGTTCATGAGCCTGGATAAATTGGCAGACTGGGTTGTCCAGACATACTTCATCAAGATGATTTTGATGTATGCAGCAAACTGTGACAGCAGCACTGCACGTGGCTAGGTTTTGAGGCATCAGAATCTACTGAAGTTGTGCACAGCTGCACATACACTTATAGGAATCAGTGGCATGAATTTAGAAATGTCTCCAGTTCACTATAGATTCTCTAAACATCTGGAATTTTGCATAGACAACCTCTTGTTGACCTGCGAAAGCATTTAATCAAAATCTAATTAATTCATTTTTGGCAGTTTGGTCCTCCACTCCCTTTTGTTTCAGCAGCAGGTAGCTGTACTTACTACATTTTAGGAATACTGAAGGAATACTCCCGCTAAGTATTATTCTCTACATTCCTTACATTCAGAATGATTAAGGACTGTAAATCTCATTTTGAAGTATTTAGTTAAAATTGTGCCTACTCAGAGTTCACTAATGCTGCAAAGAAAAGAAGATTTCATATGAAGTCACTCCATGGTTTTGTCCCTTTCTGGAAGAAGTTTTATCACAGTTGCTGTTTTACACAGAGTATTTATTTATTTAACATATTTCTGTATCACTTCCTAGTCCACAAGGGCTCCTTAAGTGATGAACAAATAAAAACCAATTAAAACAATGCAAAGATAAAAAGATTTTTAAAACATATTCATATATTCTTTAAAAACTCCTAAAAGCAGTCTAGAAACAATCATAGAATCCACTTCTGAAATGGTTAAGACAGCGATTTAAAAAACTGAATGCCATGCAGAAAAGAACTGATTTGGCTGCCCACAGGAAACTTAAAAGAGGTGGGACCAGCCTAATGTTCTTGGGTAGGGTTGAGGTGCTGCTATAGAGAAATCCCTATTATCTGTTGCCAACAGCCTATCTTCAAAGGCATTGGGACACAGCAGGGTCTCCTCTGAAGATCTCAAATTTCTCATTGGCTCATATGGGAGGATGAGGTCTTTGAAATATCTTGTCTCCAAGTGGTTTAGGGCTTTGTAGGTCAACACCGGCACCTTTAATTGAGCTTGGACGCAAATTAGAAGCCAGTGTAGTGCTTGCAGGACCAGTATTATATGGTCTCTTAGATGTACGCCTAACACCAGTCTGATTGCTGCAATAGTTGCTGCTTCCAAACACTTTTCAAGGCTGGCCCCATGTAGAGTTCATTACAGTAGTCTTATTGAGAGATAACTAAGGCAGAAGCCACTGTGGCCAGATCTGCCTTCCCAGGTAGCCCACTGCAGCAACTCTGGGTTCAAGAGTACCCCTAAGTTATGAATCTGATCTTTCAACCGCATCCAGAACAGGCTGAGATCCCAATCCCAGGTTGGTTTTTCTCATGACCAACAGCATTTCCATCTTGGTTAGATTAAGCCTCAGTCTATTCACCTTCATCCAGTCCTTTAATGCATCCAGTCAACAATTCGTTACTATCATGGCATGCAAAGGAAAGATAGATCTGAGAATCATCAGCATATTGATGACACCCACTGACAGAACTTCGGTTGACCTCTTCCAGGGGCTTCATGCAGATGTTGAAAAGCATAGGGTAGAGTATTGACCCTTGTGGAACCCCATAAGCTAAAGGCCAAAATGATTTAGTTAGACACACACCTCCCTCTCCTTTATGATACGATGAAGAGTTTGAACATTTGTGTTATAGGCACTGGTTTCATCACTCTATGAAGAGGGCGCTCTCCAATTTTTAACTGAGGGACCATATGATCACAAGCACAGGCATGCATGTGCACATACACATACACATATGAAAATTGGCATGACCATTTTTATGGTATCACTTTCTGTGGAGACCAAACGGAAAAAGGCTGCCCTGAATCCTGCTTTCCAGGCCATGATTTGTCACCTTGCTTGACTAAAATTACAGCAGGGAGATGGCTTATGTACTTACTCCTGAGACAAACATGGATATATGAAGAATCTGGAACTAGTTAAACATGTTCATGTCTGTTTCATTTGTAGACAGGCAGTAATAAACCCTTCCTATATTCCACATTTTGACAGACTTGTGAAAGTATTCCTCCAGCTGAAAATGTTAGCATGGAAAGTAGAAACCTATCACAAAACAGTTACAAAGGAATAATTTTCTGTCCAGTGTTGTTTTCTGTCAAACAGGTACAGCAAAATTCTGAATTCAGAGGGATATACATTTTATTTTGTGTTATTGCTCTTGTGGACATGTTGGCCAAATAAATCTACTGATTTTGGTATCTCTTCAATTTTTTCCTCTTAAAATTATTTTGTCCTGTTTCTGCATCAGTTTGTAAAGTTTGTAAAACTAATCTTTCAAAAAGTTTGCATGGAAATATTTATTCATTGTTCTGCACATTTTGATTATATGTCCTTTTTTGCAGTAAGTTTTGCTTCAATGTATGTATTTTTGCAAGCAGTGCAATATATTGTAATAGTAGTATTCATTTCATGCTGTTTTGTACAGGTCTCCCCCCCCGCATGTACTTCTTTGTTATCTTTTGTTAATGTTTTGCTAATAAAAGCATTAGTTTTACTTCTTCAGAAAACTGCACTGCAGAAACATTCAAAGTCATTCTTCCACTGTGTCTGGAAGTTCTGTATAGCCACCATGATCGGTAACCATAGATAGAGCTATCCTATATGACGTAAAAATTTATGTGGCTTGGCACTTTGTTCCAGGAAAATTATATTAAATGAACATTTCCTCCCATCCTGTGATGGTGTTGTACACATTTATAGTGAACAAACCATCTTGTTAAATGAAAAAAATCCTTCAGATTTTCTAGAAGAAGGGAGCGAAGGAATAATCTGGAAAAACTTAGAAAAATAAATTTATGGACTGAAAATCGCCTTGCTGACTGGAGAATTCTGGGAATTGTAGTACAAAAACTGATTTTGATAAGCTCCATCAAGAATACTCCTTCTCTTTCTCCCTCTGATTTGGGCAATCTGCAACAGTTTTCAGGCTGTGGGGCCCAGGTGGGGAGCAATGCAGAACCTGTTAATAAATCAGCTTAGTTTCACCACCTCAAATCTGAAGCCTTACCTCATAGCTAACAAATCTTGAGTTACAATCCCTCTTAGCCTCCTCTGGTTCCAGTAATGTATAAACAAAGACTAATTTATTCCAAAAAATCTATGTTGCCTATTTTTTCCCTTCCAAAGATAAAATAACATATAGGTTTATCCGTCAACATAATTTGCTGGGTATTCTGTATTCAGTTTTCCAACAATGGAAGCTGAGCGGTTCTCCACACTTTTGCCAAAAGTATTGAAACTGTTGTTGATATATAGATCAGAATCACCATATTGCATTTTGTTATATTCCTTCAGGCACTCCACTAATGTAGCATGGTGAAAAAGAAACAATATGCTTGGCTAGAATGAACACGTAGAGTAATTTGTCATCAAATAGTATGGACATTTTCTATCCCCTGTTTGTATTTTAGGAACATTTTGCTGATTCAAACCAATATTGCCAATTCTGCTTGAGAGCAACTCTTCTTTCAGGCAGAATTCTTTTCTAATCCTGCTTGGAAATCCCTGGTGGTCTCCCATTCATGTACCAACTAAAACCAATCCTGATTGGCAGCTGAAATCAAACAAGATGAGATATATTCAGAGTACCATTCCTTTAAAAGCTTCAGCAGATAGGAAACCGAGAAAGCTTTGCTTAAAAAGTCCCTGCCGTCTAAAATGAGTCAGGTGACTGTGAGAAATAGCTCTATTGGAACGTGCCCCTTTTGTGGAATTAATTTTGACCTACCAAGCTCACTTTCGTTTTTTAGGTTCTTGGCAATTACATGGGCATTTCCCCCCTTAAACTGTGCTGTGGAAGCTGCTGTTGTCTATAGTTTTGATTAAGCTGAACTTCTTAGGTAGTTTATGACGTTTTATTATGTCTGGCGGCTTGACAGATATTGATGTTTCTTTATAACAATTGTTCATGGTAAATACAAATTTTAGAAAGTCATCCTCATGTTATAATCTGGCTAGAATTAGAACCCAGTAAATATATCTTGGACTTCCTTGAAAAAGTGTTTTGTGATTTGACTGATACTACATTTGTTTCCAGGTTGCCCAGAGAGCCCTTAACATAGAAATCTAATTGGAATTGTTAAAATTTCTAATGAAAGCATCCATTTCAGTTATGTGCCAGTCTAGCTCAGGTGTCATTTGACTTTGCAGGCCAGTTTGTCCTCTTACTTGGTTTCAAATTGTCCATAGGTGATACCAATCCCAGCATGCATAACGTGTGACTCAAGCTTTATGTGTCAGTGTCAATGGTCTCTCCATTTTCTGTGGTTACAAAATTACCCACATCAACTGTATGTAGCTTATGTTTCATAGAATCATAGAATCTAGAAATTCAGAGTTGGAAGAGACCACACAGGCCATCCAGTCCAACCCCCTGCCATGCAGGAACACCCTCAAATCAATCCCGACAGATGGCCATCAAGCCTCTGCTTAAAAACCTCCAAGGAAGGAGACTCCACTACGCTCCGAGGCAGCAGATTCCACTGCCGGACAGCCCTGACTGTCAGGAAGTTCTTCCTGAGGTTCAGGTGGAATCTCCTTTCCTGCAGCTTGAATCCATTGCTCCTTGTCCTGGTCTCTGGAGCAGCAGAAAACAAGTCCCCTCCTTCCTCTACGTGGCATCCCTTCAAATATTTAAACATGGCTATCATGTCCCCTCTTAACCTCCTCTTCTGCAGACTAAACATACCCAGCTCTCTGAGTCTATCCTCATAGGGCATGGCTTCCAGGCCTCTCACCATTTTGGTCGCCCTCCTCTGGACTTGCTCCAGCTTGTCAATGTCCTTCTTGAATTGGGGTGCCCAGAACTGGACACAGTATTCAAGATGGGGTCTAACCAAAGCAGAGTAGAGTGGTACCAGTACCTCCCTCAATCTAGACACCATACTCCTATTGATGCAGCCAAGAATTGCATTGGCTTCAGTGCCTTCAGTATCTCCTTTTTAAGGAACTCCCATGCCTCCTGAACTCTTTTCCCTTTCACTATTCCTGACCACGGAATTCCAGCCAGCAGCTCCCTAAGTTTACAGAAGTCCGCTTTTTTAAAATCTAAGATGAGTGTCTGGCTACCCTTATCTTCTCCTTCCCACTGAATGCTAAATTCCAACAGGGCATGGTCACTCCCCCCTAAAGATCCAGTTCATGTTATCTTGTATATGTTGTTTGGTAAAAGGCTCTTTTCTCAATGTCCTTTTGTGGAATATAAGAAATGGCTGCACAATACAAAATTGCAATAAGTACAAATGTATGGCAGATGTCCAGAATTTTTTTTTTTTTTTAATTTGGATGTACTTATTGGAAACTCATAACAAGAACACCTTTACTGATTAGAAATAGCCATGTGATGATATGGAGATACTGTAAAAGTACATTACAGGTAAACTAAATTGTATTCAAATTGAATTATTAAAATATACTTTTCTTTCAGCATTCATAATACTTGCAAGTACTTAGATTTTACATTGCATTGAAGACGAACTGAGAAGCATTATCAATTAGGTTCCTTTTTGCTTTGTACATTTCATTCTATTGTATCCTTGGAGATTAAATGCAATACTTGTCTCCATTCTACTTCTTAGGGTCAGTAATACCTGTGAAAGATACTTAATTGCTACATGCATTTGTACAGTTCCTTGGTAACTATATTTCAGGTTTCTGTCACTGTACTTGTTTGTCCATAGGCATCTTTCATCTTAAATATCAATAGAGAACCTGCTAACAATTGCAGAAATGGCAGTGAAACAAATTGTACATTGCCACAAATGTCTCATCAAAGGAATGGGGGAAGAATGCTTCTGATTTTATTGCAAAAATCGTTGCCAAAAAACTTCGCTGCAAAGAACAAATCACAAAATACTTTTTAAAAAAGCCAAATATATATTTTTATTGAGTTACAATTCTGCCAGATTATAAAATGTGGATGGTATTTTTCCTTGCATTGTTATAAATAACCTGGGTAGGTGTACCCAAGGTATAACTTTCACATTTAAGCAGGGAAAAGATACCAAGATACTTTTTTTTGTAGAAAATGAAAATAGAAAAATAGAAGAACACTTTTGCAGATAGCTCATTGCCAATTTAAGAAATATACTCTGCAGAAATGGACTATAGAATTGACAGTGAAGTCATGCTGCATATTGTTCCAAGAGTTGCTCTGAAAATTGACTAAATGATGAATGGTGAGGATTTTAGTTTTCTCTTTCCAAGGCACCTGTTCCATGCCCTGGGGTGTAGGTCAGGCATAATTTGTTCGTTCAATAAAACAATGTAATCCACAGAGAATAGTGCTTGTCTTGATCATGGGAGATCTCTGTTCATGTTCTGGCTTGAGAATTTGGTGTATTGGAAAGAATAAGATAAATCATCCTCATCTAGGTAAAATTTCATCTTCCTGCATTTTGCAGTGTTCATATAGAATCAGCGTTTTTTTTGTTTTTGTTTTTGTGTTTGTTTTTTGGTTATTTGTTTCAAAATGCGTTGTCTGATTTTCTGAATCTGTTCATTATTCTCAACTATACTAAACCCACTGGTTCAGTTATTGAATGGTGAGTCATTGCACAGGTAAATCCAATTGATTTAATGGATCTACTGTAATTGGAACTGACAATAGGATTTTGGCCATTGTTTGTACAGCAGAGTAGGCATAGAGTAGAGTCATTCTTGGAAAGAAAGATCTTTACAGCTGTCCGAGAAGGCCCAAGAAGATGGAATTGGCCAACTTTAGATAGAAGCTAGTTCCACATGTGAGCACTCATCATTAAAAAGCTCAGTTCCTTCGTGAGATCAATTGTACATCTGGTGGTTATAGCACCTTCAAAGAACATGCCCCTGCTTTCCCTCAATGGCACTTCAAACAATAGGAGCAGGCTATATTTCAGAGGAAGGAATTAGCAAATCTCTTCTGAGTTTCTCCTTACCCAAGAAAACCTTGTTGAAATTCATGAGGCTGATGTAAATTGACAGGTGACTTGAAGACATATACACACAGAATGTAGAAAATGTGCTTTCTTCCTCCACCTTTATTAGATCTCATGTGGGTTGTGTCATTACTGAAGTGCTGGTGGCAAAGTAGAAATGGCTCAGGTTCAGGTTATTTGAAGAACAGTATTCTCCCTTATTAACGATCCTAGCCTTTGAGACCTGCTGGGGACACCCTTCTCTCTGTCCCACCACCTTCACATCTGGTGGGAACATGGAAGAGGACCTTCTCAGTGGCTCCCCCCCGACTCTGGAACTCCCTTCTCAGAGAGGTCAGACTGGCACCCCTGCCTGCCTGCCTTCCAGAGACAATTAAAGACATTCTTATTTTGGCAGCCATTTAATACATGATTACTGCTTGGCTGAAGAAAGGTGCTGGTTATTTTCATTGTGATTTCTCTTAATGTGTATTTTAACTTTGTTTTAATTATTACTGTCTGTTTAATTAGTGTTTTAACTTTTGTTTGTTTGGTTTTTTAATTACGTATTTCTTTTAAAGTTGTAAGCCGCTTTGAGTCGTTTTGAGAAAAAAAGTGGGATATAAATAAAGATGATCATGATAATAATAACAATAGCAATAATAATAATAATAATGATAATGATAATAGAAGAAAGGGATAGCCTATTTTTTTTCTTTTTTCAGCATAACAAAGAGTGGAAGCCCTTCACCCCTCTTCAGTAGGCCAGAAGTAAGAATAAAGTGGCTTACAGGCTGTATGTGACATTGAGCCCCAACTCCCATTACATAATTTATATTTTTTTTTTTAAAAAACATGAGAGAGCTGTGCCTCTAGCAGGTGTGAGTTTCCCCTAAAACAAGATGTGCTCCTCCTTCTCTTATTTTAGTGAAAAATCTGCTTTCCTCTACAAACTGGAATTGTCCCCATGCCCAATGCACTGGGGATGAGATTTTAGTCATGTCCTGATTCACTTGGAGGGACTTGGGTTGCTCCTGGAGGATCTTGAGGCTGGGAAATGGAGCTTGCCATCCCAGCCTAATATGAGTGTGAAGGGCAATGGATATACTTTGGGTAACTGCTCCACTGGGTAAGAAAGCATTGAGAAATGTGATTGTTATTTTGCTTCAAGGCACTGCCTTGAAGTTAATTAGCTATGGTCCTCTGTGAGAGAAAGAAGATGGTAAGACTTAATTCTCCCCCAGTCCTGGGAATGAGTTTTCCTCATGGTTCTCAAAGGATCTCTTTGTGTAACGTAGCCTCAGCAAATTTTGTCTTTGGTCAGATTGGCTCCGTCCCCTCTGGTGGACAGCTAAATCTGTGTTATTTCAATCGTTTTTCAGTCCTTAAAATAGGGAATGGTTATTCTAGCTGTTTTTACTTGTGATTTTGGAACTATTTTAGAGAAGTTTTCTTTGTTATTAAATGTCTTCTGGTCATATAGTTAGTGTTTTACATGCCTTTTTCAATTGTATATCACTTTGGGGTTTGTATTTGGGTTTGCCAGCCTACAGTCCTATCTACAAACGCTAAAAGTATATTCATCAGTAAATATATGCATCAAGAAACCAGTGTTGAGATCTGAAAAGCCAGTGAATTCCAGCTTAATAGCTTCATGTGTAATTTACTATATTCTTCTTTGGTCTCCCAGGTTCTTCCAGGCTCTTCTCATGGCTAGGTTGCCACGTTTTAGCTAGTTTCTATTGCTGTCCTTTTAGAAGCAGTTGACTAGGAGGTGCGATTAGTATGTGATAACTGGAAACCCTACTTATATTTTAAAAAGCGCTGTAAAGTCTAGGGTTTCCTTCACTTTGCCCTGCCTGTCTTACAGAGAGTATATGAAACTGTATCCAGAAATTGCTCTGTAGCATAAGAAACCTGGTCATGGACTTTTGTCTTGTTATGTGAATTCGCTGTCAATTGCTACAGAGCAAATTGCTTTTTAGGAGCAAGTTACAAGGCTGGGCTAAATGAGTATGGAGTGTGGTATATGGAATAGTTTTGTTAAGATAAGGTTTCTGATCCTTTAAGGGACAACTTCTGAGCTGTTAAATTGATAGAAAACCTCGATCAGACAGATTATATGAACTGAATGCTGGATGTTTCCTATCCCTATTGTGAAAGGAGGATTCTTATCTAATACCATTTCCTATTCATCTCTAACATAGCTGATCAATTGATAGGTACACAGACTAGATCATAGAGGTTCTAAATCATAAGAGACCACCTCATTCTAAAATATACCTAAGTTCTTTGTAGAGGCTATTCCATATCTAATATTGTCTACTGTCCCATAAATGAGGAATCACAGTTTTCAGTTATCTCATTTGTTACTAAATATTCCTAATAAAGGAAAACACACACACACTCAAAACCCTGGATTAAATGAAATTTGAATGACAGGTCTGAGAAGACAGCTTCTTGTTAAAAATTTGCTAACTAAACTCAAGTATATGCATTTTTAATAACTCAAACTATTGAACTTTTTGATGTTTATCCTATGTAATAATTATATTCATTAAAAATGAAATCATCAGACACATTTGTGCTTGAATAGTATAATTCTGCTTTTTGACCCAGGTGTAAAAGTGCTTTACAATCCAATACTCTTTGTTTGATCACATTCAGGTGACCTTCCATGTTAGTTTGTGATATGCATTACTAAGAATAAACTGTGAACTTGTCTCTGTCATTGTGCATCTTACCTGTAATATCTACTACTTATTACTTACATAAATTTTCAAATGATTATTTATCATGAAGATGTTCAAGTCATTCTTTGCTTGACATTTAAAAATATAACAACTTATACTGTTTTGAACAAAATGAGCGAAAAACTTCTCAATAGCCTTCCCAGGAATTTCTTGCTACATCCTTTATAAAAGAGCTGGGGAACTGGTTTGGGGTCCTGGGACAGATTCCTGGTCCACTGATCCTTCACAGGCTGGATGATATTGGGTGGGTGACCATGCTACAAGTATCGCAAGCATGTTCCTACAGCCTGACATCACAAATTCTGTGGCTGTATCAGGTGGAGCTTTCAGACAATGTTGCAATGACTCTTTTTTTCTCTCCATCATCTCTGCACAAAGAAAAGGAGGAAGAAAACTCAGCTCACCTCTCCCAGACTCTTGATGTAGGGTTATGCACCCAACATCATCTGGAGGAGTGCCAAACAATTACTGCCCAGTCAGCCTGACATTACTACTGGGAGATTCTAGAGCTGATCATTAAACAGACAGTCTGTAAAAGCACTTAGAAAGGAATGTTGTGCTCACTAAAAGTCAACACAGGTTTTTCAAAAACAAGTGATGCCAGGCTGATCTTACCCTTTTTTTTCTTTTCTTTTTTTTTTGATAGAGTTACTAAGTTGGTAGATGAAGGGAATGCTGTGGACATAACATACTTTGACTTCAGGAAGGCCTTTGACAAGCTTCCCCATGATATTCTTACAAACAAGCTAGTAAAATTTGTGATAGACAATGCTACTGTTAGGTGGATTTGTAACTGGTTGACCAACTGAACTCAGAGGGTGCTCACCAATGTCTCCTTTTCATCCTGGAGAGAAGAGACTAGTGGGGTGTCACTAGGCCTTCTGCCATTTTGACTGGTCTCCTCTGGACACATTCTAGCTTGTCTACATCCTTCCTGAACTGTGGTGCCCAGAACTGGGCATTCCAGATGCTGTCTGACTGAAACAGAATAGAATGATGCTATCACTTCCCTTGGCATAGACACTGTACTCCTATTGATGCAGCCCAGAATTGCATTGGCCTTTTAAGCTTTTTTAGCTACTGCATCACACTACTGCCTCATGTTCAGCTTGTGATCTACTAAGACTTCTAGATCCCTTTTACATGTACTATGGTCAAGTTAGGTGTCACACATCCTGTATCCGTGCATTTCATTTGTTTCTGTTCAGGTGTAGGACCTTTCATTTTTTTCTTGTTGAAATTCATTTTGTTAGTTTTGGAGGTGTAAAAATTGTGAAAGGAACACTAATAGTTTAATATATACAGATGAAATCTATTAATAGCAGAAAATAGCACACTTGGAATGATTACTGAAGAAAGTCAAGTAATAAAGTGCAAAATAAGGGTTACAGTTGAACATTAAGACCACTTCTGCACTACACTGTTATTCCACTTTCAACATCCGATGGAATCCTGGGGTTTGCAATTTAGGGAGGGGCCTTTAGAATTCTCATCCAGAGAGCTCTTTGGCCTCAGTAAACTACAAACCCCAGAATTGCACAGGATGTTGAACGTGCAGTAATAGCACTATAACAATAGTGTGGAAATGGCCTAAGGTGAAAATAAGGATCACAGATGCTTTATATAAGTATGATGTGCATAATGAAGACATTGAAATAGGTAAAGATATATTTTTTTTACCTAGACTCAGACATTAATCAAGATAGAGACTGTAGTAACAAATCAGATGACTGGAACTTGGTAGGGCAGCTGTGAAAGAAATAGATAAGATCCTGAAATATAAAGACAGATCATTAAATCTCATCCAAAGTCAAGTTCATTCAGGCCACAGTATTTCCTTGTTTGTGTGTGGTCATGAAAGCTGGATAGCGAACAAAACCAACAGGAAAGGAATAAATTCATGTGACGCCTAGTTCTGGAGGAGAGACTATGGACTTGTGAAAAAACAAATGGGCCTCAAAGAGAAGGTATGAAGGAAAATGAAATTTTGAAGGGTACCACAAGTGAAATATATAAAATGTTGTCAAAACATAAAGATGAAGAGGAATATCTTAGAAAAATGTGGGAGGAAGAATCAGTACAAAAAATAAATATTCAGGATTGGGGAAAAATTTGGAATCAGCATCATTTAAAAAAACTTATCTGTACAGATAAAAGAGAATTATTATAAATTGATTTGGCGATGGTACCTAACACCAGTAAGGTTAAATCACATAGATAAGAATTATTCAAGGTTGTGTTGGAGGGGTTATCAAGAAATTGGTACATATATTCATATGTGGTGGAATTGTGAATGTGTACAGAAAGTGTTTAAAGAGATAAAAGAGATAACAGAAATTGATTTAGAAATATGTCCTGGTATAGCATTGTTATCTATATATTGTCAGTGCCAGGTGGTGGTCAGGCAGAGGCAGGGGAGCAGGTTAGAGGTGCAGGGCTTTAATGCAGTCAAAACTCAAAGGTACAAAGCAAGCAGGCTTCTACACAGTCTTAACAGAAATAGTCCTTAATGCAGGCAGGGCTTCCACTCAGTCCTAACAGAAATAAAGGGTTGCATCACCCAGGAAACACAGGCGGTTAAAGTACATAAGGCAGGCTACTTAACCAAGGCGAACGGGAGGGCTGAACTTGGGCCGGGCTGGAACAAGGCACGGACATCAGGACCACGGTAGACCGACGGTTGTTGCTCCGTGCCTTCCACAGCCCAGCGCCTGCCTCAAATAGCCCTCCAAGCCAGGCGCCGGCCAATCCGCCGTGGCCATGTAGCTGAGGGCTCGCAGCTGTGCTGTGCCTCACAGCTGCAAGCTCTTTGCCTGTCGCCTCCTCTCCAGCAGGCACCGGGACCGGCGGACGGCCTCCTTGGCCTGCCGCTGCTGCTGGAAAGGAGGAGGCGAGGCGGAGGCATCAGCCTCCTCCGGATCAGGGCTGCAGGCAGACTCCCAGGCCTCCCGCGGATCGGGACCGCGGGTGGGCAGAGCCCCGGGAGCAGGCCCGGGACCCGCCCACCCCGGCAAGCCGGCCGACGACGAGGGACTCGAGCCTGCAGCCTCTAGGTAAGTGGCTCCAGGCCCGGCAGCCTCTCCCACGGCCGCCAGGCCCGAGCTGTCAGCTACAGCGGCCTCCAGGCAAGGCCCCTCAGCCGCAGTGGCCTCCGCACAGGCCCCGTCGGCCGCGGCAGCCTCCGCGGCACCCGAACAGGCTCCGTCAGCGGCGACCTTCCCCCCGGCCTTCAGGCAAGGCCCCTCAGCCGCGGCAGGCGCCGTGGGATCCCCCGGAGCCTCCGCCGTGTCCACCGGCGCTTCAGCGGCGGCCTCAGGGGCAGCGACAGGCCCAGCTGGGCCCGTGCCCCTGACATATATGATAAGATTAGTTGTACCCAGGCAATGAAGGATTTGATTACAAATTTATTAATCAAGATTAATTGTATCAAGAAAATGGAAAACTCAAGGAGATTTTCAGATAGAGGACTGATATAAAGAAGTGTGGAAAATCATGATTAATGATAAGTTAATATGTGGAATTAAGGCCAAAAATGGAATAATGAAAGGGAATGATTTTGAAGCAATATGGAAGATATTTGTGGAAAAAGTATTAATAAAAGGGGAAGGTGTCATACCTCCACAAGAAGAGTTACAATTTTGGAAGGTGGAGTAACTTGAGACATAATTGGCCCTGGGGATGGGATACACTTAGGGTACACATAGTAACAGTATACTTAGCAATAAAGTTACATTCAGTAATAGCAATAGGTTAAATTTAGTTTGAAAAGGATAGAAATAAGAAAGAAATTACTAATAGTATATTTTTGAAAATACTAATTATGAGAATAAATAATAACAATGGGTATAATAAGAATGAGATTCAGATTAAATATAACAGAAGTATATAATCAGTATGATTTATAATACGTTGAATAAATATTTTATGTTAATAGACTTAGAGAGAAATAGAAATGTAAGCATTTTTCTGTTGTAACTTTTTTCTTTCACCTTTATGTTTATCACATTATGTATATTTTTTGTTTTTTTCCCTTTATAATTAATAGAATAAAATAAAAAATAAAAAAAGACAAATGGGCCTGAGAGCAAGTAGAGACTGAACTCTCCCCAAAAGCCAAATTAACTGAACTGAAGTTATCATATTTTGCACATTTATGAGACATCATTATTCATTAGGAAAGGTTGTACTGTTTAGTAAGGTGGATGACAGCAGGAAAAGAGAGGAACTGCACTGCAGGTGCTTTGATTCAATCTAGGAAGCCATAGCCCTGAGTCTGCAGGACATGAGAGGTCTGTTGATGACAGGGCATCTTGGAGCTGTCCCTTTCATAGGGTCCCTATAAACTGAAGCTGCCTTGATGGCACTTAACAACAAATTGTTAGTAGAAACATAGGATTCTACTCTACATATCTCCACTATTATCAGGGATATATTCAGTATGTATGTATGTATGTGTATATATATATGTGTGTTGGAAAACTCATCTCTCCAAGAGAAACATTGTTTTTACAACAAAACCTGTTTTGTTTTCACGAACAGCATCTGCTTGTAAATATAAATATTTAGATGAAAGCTTTGTTCAACCATATGTAGTCAAACTGCTCCTCACTCCCTGCGTTTTTGTTGACGAATGTTACCGCAAACCAATTCACCTCTCTTCCACTCCATTAAAATCACCCATTTAACTAGCTGACTTGAAAGCATCCATTATTGTACTGCTTACTGAAACCACAAAAGCAATAGCTTTGGTTTGACATGTATATGTTTTTCTGCTTCGCGGATTAGTATGGGGGAGGGGCTGGAAAAAATCTATTCTTTGTAATTACCTTCCGAAGTTCTAGCAAGAGTTTAATAAGAACCTTAGCCAATTATTTTTTTGTGATCATATTATTTATACCTGAATCCAATAAAACTCAGGGGTTTTCAATATGGTCATTTCCCGTTATAGTTAGTACAGTGCTACTGCACTGAGACCTTGTAGAAAACGAATGTGACTCAAACATCTCTGGTGTTCCTGTACAGCCTGCTTTCAAAATTTTCAGAGCATAGTGTTTTGGCATAAGCTTTGCCCCCTTCCCTACCATGCACATCTACACCTTAGTTAAACAATATGGTAAATAAAAATTTTTTTTAAAAAAATTAGGAGGTGTGCCATAGTGGGGAACAACCCACTATGCGCTCTACATAGGGCTACCCAAGTGCTTAGTCCGGAAACTTCAGTTAATTCAGAATATGGCAGCCAGGTTGGTCACCGGAAGATCTAAAACTGACCATATAACACCAATTCTGAAGTCTTTACATTGGCTGCCTATTAGTTTCCGGGCACAGTACAAGGTGTTGGTTATTACCTTTAAAGCCCTTTATGGCTTGGGGCCAGCCTACCTGCGGAATCGCCTTCTCCCATATAATCCGCACCACACATTAAGGTCCTCTGGGAGGAATTTACTGCAGCCAGTCAGAACTAGGTTGGCTGCGGTTACCCAGAGGACCTTCTCTTCTATCGCTCCCAAGTTATGGAATGGCCTGCTGGAGGAGACCCGATATATTACCAGTCTTGACCGCTTTAAAAAGGCAGTCAAGACTGTCCTCTTCCGACAGGCCTTCCCAGACTAGTACTCCACAACCTCCCACCAACTGTCCTCTTGTTTTTAGTCTTGTTTTTAATTTGTTTTAATAGTTAATGTGTTTTAGGGGGTTAGAAGGGTGGGTGGGTGGGGAGGATGGGGTACATTTTAATGTTTTAATGTATTTTATATATTGCTGTATTGCTGCCTCGATCCATTGGGAGAGGCGGGATAAAAATAAATTTTATTATTATTAACCATATGACTGTAGATGACCACCAAAAGTACCAGAAATACGGGTTAAAAACCTTGTCTGTCTTTGTCCTGGTCTCTGTTCATCACATGTGTCGGTGACGTGAATAGGAAGCTTTCCCACTGGCAGTAGGCAGGCATGTCAGCACTGTTCTTCTGAAGATGGTTTCCATCCTCTATCTTGCATCCAGAAGATAATGGAGAATAGAATAAACATGACAATACCCGGAGTCTCCTGTGTGTTAGAATTCTTTATATACACCTCATCTTTCAACAAGTCCCTGGGGACAGTTTACAAAGCTGAGGGCTACCACTTTTTCTTCTGTAGCTGGGGATAATCAAGCCTGCCAGAGACTGAATGAAATCCCCAGCTCTGCAGCACTGGCAGACAAATCTTGGGGAGGAGGGAATGCCACAGGCTGTTCAAGCTGACATGTCATTACACAAGAAAGCTGGATCTGGAAATGAGGTGATCTTGGAAAACCAGTGCAAGGCTATTTAGCTCTGGATCTATAATATTTCCTCATTTCCTGTGGTGTTTTGCTGTGAGAGTTCATTAGCCTCTTTCTTTGTGTTTCAAATGGTTGACCTGTCCCTTGTTCTCTTTGTTTTATCCTTTGGCACCATTTCATCTACTGGCATCTGAGTTTTACCTGATTTTGGCAGAAAAGCTCTTCATACACATAAGAGGCATAAATATGTGGTGAAAAAACTAACATTATCAAAACATGCTTACACTAAGAGCAAATGTGGTGTAGTAACTAAGAAGATGGACATGGGAAATGCAGCTACTAATTCCTAGTGAACCATGAAATCTCACTGGATGACCTTGAGCCAGTTGCTGTCACTCAGTCTAATTTATGGTTCTGTTTGTGTATGGAAGAGATAGGTGCCTTTGACTCATGGGAGGAAAATCAGAATATAAATATAACTTATTAATCCATGAACAATATTCTTCAAATTAGGCTGTGAGATCCAGCTGTATCTAGCATTCCCTTCTCTTTGGACAGCTACCTGATCATTGACAACCTTCTTGCAGTGCAATTTTTCTCATAGCAACAGGGAAGAAAGGAAAGGGGGCAAAATCATATTTCTACCTTGTAATTGTTTCAAGAGCTAGCAGTCCATTTCCTAAGCTGGCCAAATACACTATCCCTCAGAGGTAATCTCCCCTCACAAGTGGTTTTTACACCCCCCCCATTTCTTCTTGTTTTCTCCCACATTGTTTTTTCTTATAACACTGATACTGTTAGCCTGTGAAATGTTCTGTTCGCTGGGGATGGAGCTGGCAGCCAACAGTAAGCAATTCTCTCCCTCCCCCTTCCAATGCTTAACTTTTGTATTTATTCATTGAAAACACTTATGTGCTGTTTAATAAAACTTTCAGAGCTCATAGGAATCATAAAAATAATATAAATCCACAATGGCAATAGGTTAAACCTCAAGAAGAGTGAGAAAAATTAGCAGCAGCCAATAAGAACCAACAAATTAAAACCAGCTGGCATGATGGGAAGCCTGAGTAGACGAAGTTCTTCACCTTGAAAGATGTCAGATTCATTGCCGGGGAAATCTCCATGAGGAAGGCACTTCACCTATGAGAAACCACAAGTAATAAGGCCCTCTCTTGAGTCATAAACCTTGGCTGAATACCTTTGTTAGGTGGTATGCTCCTGGAGGCAAACAGTTTTTCACTCCTCTGCCTTTTGGCACCATTTGGAGGAATGGCATCTGTAAGTGCTATGGAAGGAGTTTATGGCTACTAAACCTTGTTCATTATCTTGTTTTCCTTTTTTAACCCCTAGATCCTGCTATTGTGAATGGAGTATATTGGTCAGAAGCATTAAACAAAGTGTTTGTTGACAATTTTGATCGTGATCCTTCCCTTATATGGCAATACTTTGGAAGTGCAAAGGGCTTTTTCAGGCAATATCCAGGTAAGACGAAACTGCTGTTTGGGCTGATGATGTTGGGCTTCACTCTGTCTCCTATCCTGCACTCCATAACAGCCTGTCCAGTTCTCTATTTCCTGTCTTTGAGGCTATTTCAGAGAAGAAATAGTGGTAGTTTAAACTTGAAGTTAGAGTGTGGAATGCACAAAAGTGAAGCATGTTTCTGCTGGAATAAAACACTGCTGTTTGAAAAGGAAAGGGCAAAAACACCCTTGCTCAAGTGACAGAATTCAGTGTCCCAATGAAGTGAGTGTGTCTGGATTCTCTTCCTTTCTCCTCATCTCCTACTTGCACTGAGAAAGAGAAACAAGTAGACTTGTGACATTCAATTTTGGTTCCCTTACATCTTTGAGCCTTCACCTCCAAGAAGCCTTAACCAGCATGGCCCATGGTGTGGGATTCTGGGAGTTGAAGTATAACATAACTGGATTAAGATGTAAGGAATACACATGCAGTTTCTTATCTTCAATGAAAAACTCTGTTTCGACATATTGATATACATATTTCAGCATATGGTCAAATATGGCATGGTTTTCTTTTTTCAGTTTGGGAACTCTTTTGAAAAATTTAGAAAAACAACAACACAAAAACTTGGATTTTGCTGAAACCCAGCATATTTGTGCTGGAAACCGTATTTTGTACAAAAGTTTGGGGGTTGTGAGCAAACAGCAAGATTCTTCTGTAGATATGTCAGTAGAAGGTTGCAGAATGTGACAAACAATTGACAAATGTGCAAAAACATTTCTATTTTTTGTAATCTCATCTGCGGGGGAGAAGAAAAAGAAGATGCTCATTGCTAATCTGCAGGGCCAAAGATTGAGACTATAGGGATCTTAACATGGTTGTGAAGAAAAGAAAATCTCTTCCAGCAGATTTTGCTGCTGCAGGAAAATACTTGTGGTTATGCAATAGTTTCTTAGGCTTAATCTGCATAAGAGAAATTTGTTCTAAGTTTAAATTGGTCTGTGCTATGGTGAAACTAGCTTTGGCATATACTCTAAGGCCCTTTCCGCACCTTACCTTCTTCCAGCACTGGGGTATGGGGCTTGCGCGAGCAGCCTCCAATGAGAGGCTCTCGCTTCCAGGGTCCTTCATCTCTGCATGAGCTGCCCGCTTGTTTAAAACCCCCTCTTTTCCTTCTGCACTGGGGCAGGAAGCCCGACTGGTGAGGCTCCGGAGGCTCCGCACACCAGGTAGGTGCGCGTAGGGCCTGGGAGCAATGTGCGATCGCGCACCATTTACAGCTTCTAGCTGAAAATGAAAAGGTGTGCGATCGGCGCCTGCCCTACCTTGGAGCGTCGCGTGATTGTTAATGCGTTGTGCAGGTCGCTCCTCACAATCGCATGACGCTCCAGGCGCCCTTTCGCATGGAAAATACCATGCGAAAAGGGCCTAAGACTGGGCTAGGCAGCAAACTTTCTCAGTGTTTCTTGGTGTGGTCTTTCATTGGACTGGTAATTGGTCTTCACAGGTTCAATCAAGTAACCTGTTAGCTGAAAGAACATTAAATGGATTATTAAGATTCTATCACACAAAAGGGGGCAATATGATTCAACCCACTTTAGAACTCTACAGGCTGAGAGTCTTGCCTAAACTGCTGTTTGGAGCACCACTGTGGGCTCTGGCCAATTTAGATATATTAGAGAGAGCACAAAATAAATTTCTGCGCAGACTCGTGGCAGTTCCCATTTCCACAAAATTAGCATTGCTCCGTGCAGAGTTAGGTATAATGCCAATTAAAACAGAGGCTCTTAGATTAGCCCTCCTTTTCTGGTTGAAAATTATTTTTAAGCGAGTATCTGAGCTCCTTTTGATGTCCTTCAAAGAGCCTGGTCCAAATTCATGGATGCATAAAATGCAATTGGTTGTGATGAATTTGGGGTTCTCTGTTCCTTTTTTTCTGACTCAAGGGTATGATAAAGCAAAATTACTTATACTCCAAAGACTCAAGGATATAACAATGCAATCCCAGATGACTGAGATTAAGTCCTGCCAATATAATACATTTTTTGTCTTTTACATTCCGCTAAACTCACCCCTTCCTCATTATCTGGTTGATCTTCCAACTTTTAAAATGAAGTTAGCCTTTCTGCATGCTAGATTGAATGTTCTCCCACTGGCTATTCGGATGGGCAGGTACAATAATGTTCCTATGAAGGACAGAGTATGTGCTTGCAACTCTGTTTCAATAGAAGATTTAATTCATGTTCTACTTGAGTGCCCTATTTATAATGATCTTAGGAGCAAGTATATTTTTCCTTTATTGAAGTCTTTTAAGGGAAATTCCTCCTTCACGAAAGTTTGTTTTCTGCTATCTGATACTGTGAAATATGTGTCTTTCAGAATATCTAAATTTCTAGTTAGGGCCTTACAATTACGTGCCATAAAGAACAAGGAGGGATATGGAAAATGATTTATTTATTGTTGATTATGTATTACATGTAAATTGGCTGGATTATCCTTTTTCATTTTATCTAATCTTATTTTATTTTTTTCATTTTTGTGCAATGGCTGGCTGCTAAAATGCAATAAACTTGAACTTGAACTTGAACAGTGGAAACATCTGAAAGCCTTAGGATATTTTTCTGACTGTAGGAACATTTCCTTTTTTTTTTTTTAATAGAGAGGAAGTTTTAATTTTACTTAGAAATTTAGAAAACATTAGTTAAGGCTCCATTTGCAGCTGTGGTAATGAAAGCACATAACTAAAAATAATGTCAAAACTTAGTTTTAGAGTAGTTTTACTGTTTCCATGTTTTCTTACTCAAAGTTAATATCATCACACCATATCTGCTTTCAAATATTCATTTTGCTAGCTCTTCTTGATTGGTGTTTACTGTGGAGTTTTAGGATTATGCATTAGTAATGTGTTTATCTTGTAGCTATTTGTACCTAACGGAACATTCCAGCACAATTCTAGACTATCTTGGATTGAAGCTTGCATTCTGGGAACAGACAGGTTCACAGGAGGATTTATTTGCTGATTTTCATGCAGTCCCAAAGCATTTCATATATTATTCCCCCAGGGCAGATTTTCAGAAGCAACAAAAGACTTCAGAGGCAAAGGAGAGGGCCAAAATTCGATTCTGCCCCTGCTCCCAGCAGAAGAGTGCTTTTAAATAACACTTCTCTCCTGGTGCTGAGTTTTAATCTGGTTTTATATGTTTTCAGTTTTATCTTGGTTTTATATTCTGCTTCTTCATTCATTGTTAATGTATTTTAAAGCATTTATATTTTATAAAACTCTTTGTGCTGCCCTGAAAGCCTTCATTATAGGGTGGTTCAAAAGGGTGTTAAAGGACCAGATAACTAAATAAGAGTAAGACTATAATCCTGTGCATACTTACCTACTACACTCTGCACATTGGTGCTTACAATCATGTTTTATACCGTACACTAGCTTGCTCAATGAATAAAAATATAAGATTGCACTTTCAAATATTAAAAGATGCATTTGCATTTGCTATAATGAAATATTTCCCACCCTCCCTTTAGGAATAAAATGGGAGCCAGATGAAAATGGAGTCATTGCATTTGACTGCAGAAATCGAAAATGGTAGGTCATGGTCACCCATGTAGACTTTCAATGGAGGTAAACAGCTATAATCTTATAACACCAATTTACATGTTTTTCCCATCTGATCCAGGTACATTCAGGCTGCCACTTCTCCTAAAGATGTTGTCATTTTAGTTGACGTCAGCGGCAGCATGAAGGGACTCCGCCTGACAATTGCAAAGCAGACCGTGTCATCCATTTTGGACACTCTTGGGGACGATGATTTTTTTAACATAATTGCTGTGAGTGTCTAAATTTCTTGTCTTTTATCTCCCTCTCTTTTTTCCATTTGATCTTTCTGTTTGATACTTCAGTCTCCCTCTACCCACTAAATAGTGATGTCCTTTATGACATCATATATTTTCAGAGTCCATATAGGTACTTAGAGCATATTCTTAGTCTGAGTCCCAGAATCAAAAGACTGCTGAACCTTGAAGATGCCAGGGCTTGGAAAAATTGTAGTCCAAAAAGTGACTTTCCCAAGCTCCTTATGGTTTGCTGACAGACCTGGAGGTGTCAGACTTGGGTCTGGGTTTTACTACTTCAGGCCATAGCTGAGATTTACATGATGAAATGGTCTTCCATTTTAGGTGGTGGGGGGAGAAGGAATCCTTCAGTTAGTTTTTCTACAGCCCTTTACAGGTACTCAGAACTGTGCTTAGTGAACATGCTTAGGTAGGAGTATTTGTACAGTGAGAGGTTCCACTACTCTAGCTTAAGCATATTCACTCAAACACCTAAACAGATCTTTTCCTGTCCTCCCCTCAGACACACACACACAGCTGTATGCTCCAAGGTAAATGTTGTCTTGATATTCTGCAATGTATGTGGAAAGAGAAATTTGAACTATTTCATTTAATATCTTCAGAGGAGGAAAATTCTGCAATCATTTTCAGGGTGGAGATACCTACTTGTAATTTCAGTAGCAAAGCTTCTCTTTGTCCTGGAGTGGGGAAATCCCTGCTTCCTGCTGCAGTAGTAACTATGCTATCATTTTGCACCCTCCTCAGTGCCCTGGCTGTAAGGTTGTTCCAGGAACATTTTATTGTTGTGGAGGATCGCAGTAAAAGAAATGACAGTGTATGCTTACAAGAAATTATTCAAAGCATGTAGGATCAGGAACAGTATATAATTTCTTTTCTTTTTTAAAGGAGAGATGCAGGTCTCTGGAAATTTTCTCCAAAATTGTCTTCTGAAGAATGTTGTTTCTGCTCTACTATGTTTCCAGTCCTCTGCCTCTCTGATCAGAAGTTTCTCATTCTGTGGATAGAACCCTCTCATGTGTATGACCAAGCACTTCATTTTGTTCATTTGTTCAAATGGATGTATCAATATTGGAGATCAAACTCTAAGACCCACCCCATTGCAATTAGAATGAAGGCCTGAATGATTGTGTGCTTGTTTGTATATTTGGTGGGGAAGCATTGAGTCGTGTGAACCCATGCATTCACATCTGCTGTGGTGAAACCTAAAGATAAGTTTACTGTTTCAGTCAGAGTTAGACCACAGAGACTGAAACTAGCAACAAGATGGTGATATCCCCTTCCCCCATTGGAAACACGAGGCCAGCCTTGCTTGGCACAAAGTAAGCCCTGATAATGAGGCTTTAAGCCTGAGTAATTGGATATATGTTCAGTGATCTATAGCAGCAGATCTGTAATCTGATTTATGTAAAAGTTAGCAGGCATGGTCACTTTTGAGTCACACAGTGGATGTTAAGAGAGTTTTGAATTCCTCCTTATTGATGGAACTTTCTCATTCAGTTTGTGAAATACTTCTTGATTACTTTTGGAGATTGTAGCAATTATAAATAAATTCTTACACAACATAAAAGTAGAATGTGTAAATTTACTGAACATTTACAATCACGCCCTAATTAACAACATATGGGTTGAGAGTCATTGGATTCTCTCCTTCTTTCTCCCCCTTTTTATCGTTCTTATTCACCCCCATTTTTAAAAAAGCAAGTCTCCCCAATCCAGTGTTTCTCAACCTTCCATATGCATTGGAACACTATTTCAATAATCATAGCTAGTATGTCATAAATATGGTACTGTGAGTAAATAAAAGTAAATAAATGCACATGTACATAAATAATGTGTAAGGAAGCACTGAGTCATGATCATGTTCTACTGTCCATTTTAAACTTGGAAATTTAAATAGTTTATTTATAAACTAGATGTTTGTTAGGAATTCAGTTGTATGTGCTTTAAATGCTTAACACGAGGCTCAGTCACATATATTGCTACCATGGCCATTTCCGCACTACACTGTTATAGTGCTATTATTCCACTTTCAACATCCTGTGGAACCCTGGGGTTTGCAGCTCAGGGCAGTGCATTTGGAATCCTCAGCCAGATTGCTCTTTGGCCTCAGTAAACGACAAACTCTAGAATTCCACAGGATGTTGAAGGTGGAATAATAGCACTATAACAGTGTAGTGCAGAAATGGCCCAACTGTAGTTTGTCCCACAAAATTCTATCAAATGTGGTGTATTAAGACAAAGCATACATTTAACTGAGAGTATCTTTTTTATTAATCTGTAACATCATTTTTAAATAAAAGCCTGCATAATAGGGAAGTATAATTACTTTTGATAACAGGAAAGATATATTGTTATTAATTTTATTACTATTTATTATTTGTATCATTTTCATATTTTGTGTTAATCTTATTGCTCGTTGCATTATTGTTTCCAGAAACTCACAGAATAGGAAAACAGTTCTACTTGTCAAGAAAAGTTTGTTATCCTCCAGCAAACTGTGGTAAATTCAAATACTACAGCAATGTAAGGGGCCAAATGTATCAATCTAGGACTATCTGACTGTGTTCCCTTTGCTCTTTGATCTATTTGGGACTTCTAGGAATAGAAAGTGTAGAAATGTGAGATTGATTGATCAATTGACTGATTGATTGCTGATAGCCCATATACTCTTCTGCCCAATTTGTCCACCAGACTCCTGCAGAGACAGGAATTAACACAATCACCTGATGCTGCTGCTTCTCTTTCACACCCAAAGTATAGCAGAGATTGCTCCCACAGCTTTGGAAGCATGCCCAGCAACAGAGAATATCTTAGCAGCAAAGCACTGTAGCCAGGAAAAACTCACCCACGCCAATTGTTTTCTTCCATCAAGGAGGCAATTATTCTTGAGTTACAATGTGTACATATTTACAAGAATCTCCAAAAGGCATTCCAGCATCCTCTTGCTTGCTCTTTCTGATAGAGCCTCCGACAGACACGTCAGGCACCATATACACTTGTTGGCTAAAACTCAACTACATTTATACACACCCTAGCTGATGCAATCCTGCCAGCCTTTGCATTCTCGCCATGTCTGATACAACTTCCTCTCCTGGCTGCTCATCAGCATGACTCAGTAGGACTCAGCTAGAGTCACATGGCTCTCCACAGGTGCACTTAACAAGCCACATCAAAGTATTTTCTACAGGTTTGGTCCAACCTTTTCTTGACATTCTCCTCATTGAAGCCTCTGTTGGATAATGAGTCGAAGCATTAGGAGTAGAAGAATGCAATTAGAAATCATCTGCAATATTTAAATGGATTTCAGTTCTTGGTTGATCAGTGATTGTTATCAGTGACTGTAGTTTGTTTCAGTTAAATTACTTCCTTATGTAAAAGAATCTAACCCCAGTGTTTTTAAAGAGGAAGTCCAAGTTTCCATAAAATGTGTGATTTCCACATAAGAGACCTTCTCTGTACACTATACCTCTGTTTACAAGTGGTGTGACCCAAGAAACTTTCATTTGTCTCATTTTTCTATTCATTGTGTTGATTGATTTTGGGAGGTGAAAATTTCATAAGATGCCAAACTTAAAAAGTAAACTGCAGACAGAGGACCCACAACACAGGTTGTCTCGTGGGATATGAGTCCCACAATACCGTTCCCACAATTTTAAGTCTGTACCCAGATACATTTAGTTTCTTGCTGTATATAGTCTTTTAAAAAAATAAGAGTAGCTCCAAACATAATTTATTTTTATTCTTTGCAAAAGAAGCTGCTGTGAGATCTGAGTACTAATTGCCAATTTAGCATGAGAAGCAGAATGGTGATGCATTTCTTAGTCAGAATACTTGGTTGTGGTAGGCAGTGTACAGGTGCAGTATTCCTGTTGTTGCAGGAATACAGGTAGCCTTATATGAAGCTGGTCTATCTATATCAGTATTCTCTACAGCAGGTGAGAACAATCTTTATTTTGTTGAAGGTCACATCCCTTCAGGAAGAAACTGTCAGAGGCCACATGCTGGCACTGAGTGTCCCTGAAGCCAACAGTGAATGGGACCAGAGTTAAAAGGAGGAAAGTCTATTCCTTTTCCATCTCTTTGCTACCCCTTTCCATTTTTATTCTTTCCTGCCTGCTGTGTATCAGCTCTCTCACTTAAATTATTTTATCTTTGCATTCCAAAAAAATAATTTTTAAAAGTTTTTTTCCTTACTGGATGAGAGTTTTGAATATTTTTCAAAATTTCACACTTAAAAACTTTTTCAGTTAAAAAAATTGTTTCCTCGGGAAAAAATTGTGAAAAAAATACAAAATACACTCTATTCTGAGATAAAATAGTGTTCATTTTGCAAGAACAAGTGTTTTCCTCCCTCAAAACCCAAGGTTTTTGCATGAACATTGGCTTTAAAAAAAAAAAAGGTTGAAAAAGTATAATAATAATAACATAGTAGTAGTAGGCCATTTCCACACTTGAGTGGAGGAGTATTTCACCGCGTTATATGAACAATGTTTTTTATTCTAACTTACCCCGATTCCTATCTGCACACCCTGCCACACTGTCATTCCAGGTCTCTCCTACAGCACACATGAAGGCTCTTTCCGCACGACATTTGCCCTGTGAAAGGGTTCCTGGAGCATTGTGTGCTTGTGAGGAGTGATCTGCACAACGTACTCACAATCGAGTGATGCTCCAGGGGCTGGCAGGCACCAATCGCGCACCTTTTCATTTTCGGCTGGAAGCCGAAAATGGTTTATGATCACAAATTGCTCCCGGCTCCCGTGCACACTTACCTGGCGTGCGCAGCCTCCGGAGCCACGCTGGGCACGCTTTCTGCCCAGCGCAGCCTGGGAAACTCCCAGGCTGCACTGCGGAAGGAAGAGCCGGGGCTTTCGCATGAGCAAGTAGCTCATGTGGAGCGGAAGCAGCAGGGATACAAGAGCCTCTCTCTGGAGGCTGCTCACACAATCCCCACACCCCAGCTCTTGAAAAGGTAAGGTGCAGAAAGGGCTGAAGAGAAGGATATTGCTTCCTCAATGACTTGATTTTTCAGAACTGCTCACCCTATTGTGCCATATTGAAACCCATACTGTCTTCCAACACAGTTACATTAGTGCCCAAATTTTGGTAATCCAAGTGGTTTGTGTTTCAACTCCCAAAATCTCTAGCCAGCTTGCCAAAACTCAGAAATTCTGGGAGCTGAAGTTCCCAAGGTTTGGGAACTACTACAACAGATGACAAACTTATTTCAAATATTTCTGTATTCCTTTGCAAGTGTTTAGGTTATTTTTGCAAAATGCCATTCAGAGAATTATGTCTATAATTCTCATTAAAAGTAATGGAAGTTATAGTCAGTACACACAATCATAATTAAAAATTCAGTTAACTATAAAATAATCGAGTACTGAAAACTGTTTCAGTGATACAGTTAGATGGCTTATTTGTCTGATATATATTGAGTTCATTTCATCCTCCAATAATTCCTTTTCTAAGTATATCTATGAATAAATGGGACACAAATGTCCATTAGAGGCCTTTCCAGAGTATAAACCTAAAAGATAATGTTAAAAAAATTATGCGTTGCTTTCATGGGTAACTTGTAGAAAAATCTATCCAAAATTGATGGACTAGATGATTGAATCACAAAAAGAACTGTGAAACAATGCACTCAATTTTGTGTACTCTCAGTTAAAATATAAAGTCAGATTATCAGTGCATGAAGAGAGATTTCTGTAGTAAGATTTTTTTCCCCATTTTCCTTTGAAGTAACTTCTAAGTCAAGCATTAAGTTTACAATATTGCTCTAAAAATAAGTTGTTACCCTGATTTCTGGGGCCCCTTGGGGGACGCCTCAATGTACTCCACGTGATGGGGAATGGGAATTAGCTAGAGCACAAGCAATAGCAATGTGACAGGCAGGGTAGCCTAGCGGGGTCTTTTTACCCAGTTTTTACGAGGTCAGGCCAAGCCAAAAACCAAACAAAAATGTCCAATAAATGATTTTATTGAATAAAAGTCTCACACACCAACACACTCATGCACACATGCACCCAAGAGCTATTAAGAAACAAAAGAGAGGAAACTGGATAGGGGAGTATTGAAGGGGTACAGCTGGGGTAATACTGCACCTTTTTCTGAAGTCCTGGGTCTGAGAAGGCAGCGGAGGAGTGGGGTTCAGCACATAGAGGGCTGAGGGGATCACTCAACGGACAGAGAAACAGTCTGCTGGAATGACCGGGAGTGATCCAAAGAACCACTCAAAAACTGGTACTATTTGTAGGGGGAAAAGTACCTGGAGGACTAATCCTTTCCCGGGGAGAACAATGGGTGTTGGAGCAATAACGAAGCTCTACCATAGTAATTTCCTTTGTGTGATGGGATTGCAAAGTGTTGCCAAAATCTTAGGATCTTCGGCTGTGTTAGTTTGTGGTGTGACTTCATGTAAATGGTCCTCACCTGATGGAATATTTGCTCAACTTGGGGCAAACACGCTAATTCCCTCAAGTCGGCGTCTCGGGGCTGAGGACCCTTTCTTTATTGTGTGTTTACACATCTTGAAGTCTCCTGGGACTACGTGACTGGGGATTTTACTGGCCTGACCTGGTTTTCGATCTTTGACCATTGCTGCCTACGTGCCTGTCCGGGTGAGCTCTCAGGCACATTGAATCATATTTTAATATCAAAATTGTAGACCTCGGGATAGGGTTTTTCCAGTGAGATAACAAAATGTTAATTCCATCTGGAGCTAAAACCTGGGGAAAAGGCTTTTATTGAAATGTGATTTCATTAATTTAAATTAAAAATACACTGGCTGGGATAAAATATTTTAATTGTGTGTAATTGTTTCAGGAGTACAATAGCAATGTTGATTCTGGAAAATTTACAAAAACAAAACAAAAGCGGTATTGTTTTATTAGCTGGAAGAGCAGGGGCAATATGGCGAAACACCAGGATAAAATGTTTTAGTTCAAGTTAAAGCATTTCAGGTGTACCATACAATGTTGAATGTGGGAAGTTTATAGAAACAAAAGTAAGCAAAAAAAAAATAAAATAGCGGTATTGTTTTGTTAACTGGAATATGGAGAAACATGTCATAATTTCTGTCTTTGCTCAGCTTAACGTGGTCCATATAGCAGTGCAACCCTTACTCAAAAGTGCAGTAACTCTAGAAGGTGAGGATCAGGCATCTGCAGATAGAAATTACCTTCAGCTGACAGGACCTCTCTTTAACTGGCTTATTTTGGAGATCTGCTGGCTAAGATTTGCCAGCAGAAGAGCCAAAAAGGGGGAATGAGGTGTGGCAGGATGAGGGAGGAACCAAAGTTGAACAGATGCAAACTTCCTCCAGCCCAAAGGCACAAAAGTAGGCCAGAGCAAAGGCAATCTTATCTGGATGAGAATGGTCTGGATACAATGCAACTTCAGTTGGCCTACTCTTAGCTCAGCAGGTCTCGGGCATCCTGGCCACTTAGAATCTTCTTTATGATAGTCTTTTACTGAAGGAGAAGACACTGCAGACAGTGTCCATCTAAAAGGGATTATAAATTGCCTTTGTGTTTCATAATGGACTGTTATTCAGTATTTTATTAAAGAGAATGAATTACTGAGGAAAGGTTGTAGCCCATTGGTAGTACGCATGTTTTTTGTGTGGAACATTTGAAGGTATGGTATTTGAAACTGACTAAAGATATGGTACAAGGAATTTGTTCCAATTCTTCATGTATTTTAGCATATTTTGGAAGGTTTCTTCTTCCCAGCTGCATGTGTCCTTTCCAAAGACTGCTTTTTAAATTTCCTTAAAATCAGAAATGAGTTTGCAGATTTTATACAAGAACAAATGCACTTGATGCACGCATCCTAAATTCCCCTGAAAGAGAAATGGACAGTGAGGGAGGTGGAGTTTTAAAGTATCTAAGAGAGGAAAGGGAGTTTAGACTCTGGAGTGTAGCCAAATAGCCATCCTCACTACTCCATCTCCATATTTTCCTGTATGTTAACAGATCAGAAAACAGAACAGAAAAAAAGAGAAAGAAACCCACATCCTACTTAGGTAGGAGCCTCATCACCATACCCTTATATCTACAATAGTCCGGATAGGGTGAATATCCACAATTATTTGAGGCCTCCTCAAGAAATCACCTTATGTGAGGTGGCTTAATTTTACAGAGGTGGCTGGAAAGTCAGAAATGTGCTTCAAATTAAATTACACCCCTAACTACCCCTACATAGACTTTCCCACAATTCTCTGGGAAAGATTTGGGAAGACACCTGAGGCAAAACATAGAATTTCTTTGTATATTCAGTGGCCCAGAAGCCAAAACTCCCTTCTCTCACTATTATAAGCTAACTACTTTAAGATAAGCAGATGTGCTTAGGGCATTCCAATGTTTGGCACATACACTCGATTTTCGACAGCTATGGGCAGATAAGAACCACACTGAGATGGATAAACATGCTCCTTTCAGCTGTAACTCAGTTTGGCTTTCATAGTCCATGGTCTCCATGTAAATATGTGACTTGTTTCCGATAGCTGATGGCCACAGACTTTCTTAGTTTGAGAGGATTGTGAAAGTTGTTTTGTGACTCAGACTCAGATGAATGAAGACCATTTTGGATTGTGGATGAAAATCATTTAGTTTGTGTAAACAGGGAAGCTGGACATTGAAAGGCATTTCAGTAAAGTGGCCCATATATCAGCTTCTTAAAACCCAACATGGATTTTCCTTGAAGAGGATATAGAGGACTGTGATGCCTGTGGGTGTAGGATCTGTTCAAATTAAGATATCTATAAACCAGTTCTCCAAACAGTTCTTAAATAGTTCTTTCTGTGTGTGCTTTCAAAACAAAAATAGCATATACTGTATTTTTTTAAACCTTCACTAATGACTTTTGGGTCTAATCTTAATACTTTTTGAAGGGTACACGTACAGTAGTCCCTCTACATTCATGAGGGTTTGGGGCACAGAACCCTCACGAAAGTGGAAAAACCATGAATAACTCCCTCCCTGTGATTCCCCTCCCATTCCTTTCCAGAGCTTCCCCTCCTCCCATTCTAGCCCTGGCGTTGGTGGTGGGGGGAAACAACCTAAACTGCTTACTGGTACTTTCCCCCCAGACAGAGAAGAGCGGAGTTCTTGAATTCTAATTACTTCCAGCAGCCATCTTGAGAAAGGAGCACCTGACTAATCAGCAGCCAATACACAGCAGAATGTGAACCACATGGCAGAGGGGCCACATGTTCAGCAATGGGAGGGGGCTTTGCTCACCCAAAAATGAAAAAAAAAAGTCCATTTTAAATACAGGTCTTGCAAGCATAGGGTGAGGAATGCAAGGGATTGGAGGAAGAAAATGGGGAGGAGGACAGCAAGCACATACTTTGCGAATAATCACATTTGTGAAGGTCAAACCCATGAATATGGTAGGAGGTCTGTACAGGGTTTTAACCGTATTAGCATTGTTTTCTGTTTTAACCTGATAATTTATCTTCTTTTTTCTGTAATTGTTTTAAACCATTTACATGGTTCTAATTGTATGTCTCCCTGAGATCTCATGACAAAGGATGGGATAGAAAATGTTAAAATAAATCATTAAATAGATAAATATCTAAATAAATATGATTGCATAGAAACTAGTCTCCAAATTGTGGTGACGTCATAGAGATGAATATCTACATTCAGGTGGTATTATTAATTTCAGATTAATATTCAGTAACGGTTGACGTGGTCTAAATTAAACAACCTTTCTGGTGAGCCAGAGTAATTAATTAGGGATTGTCAGAGAGCATTGAACTGTCCACACAAGTGATGGAGACAGATGTCCAAAATGGAGCAGGTTGCGACTAAACTGTTAGACAATGAGAGCAGGTGAGAGTTCTGTTTAATTGAAGGGAAGGCACAACAAAGTGTGAGACAATACTACTCACAGGAAGTATGACTGTGTAATAAGAGTAAAACACTCTATTTGTAGCATGCAGTTCCCCAAAGAAATACAGTGTTATAACAGTTTTTTTGTTTCCAAGGGTTCTGATCAGAACTATTTGTTTATTTCTCTTACTGTTTGCTGGGTTTTGATTCAGTTCTTTGTCAGTGTGTATGAAAGGTCAGTACAAGCAGAATTAAATCCCAAAGGCGTGTGTGTTAGTTTGCAGCTCTTCTGGTCTATAAAGATGTGGGCAACACTAATTTTGCAGATTAATCAAGAATGTTTCTGCCATTTGTACCCAGAATAGAACACAAATAACATATGTATCAATGATTTCATTTTGAATCTATAAGCTTCTTTTTTTCTATCTTATAGAAATTGAAGTGTTGTGGAGACAACATATAGGCCGTTTGCGCAACTTACCTTTTTGCGGTGCTGGGGTGTGGGGATTGCACAAGCAGCCTCATGCGAGAGATTCTCACATCCCCACTGCTTCAGCTCCATAGCCGCTGCCTGCTAGCAAGCAGGCAGCATGAGGGCTCCTCCTCTTCCTTATGCAGCGCAGCCTGAGATTTTCCCAGGCTGCACTGGGGCAGGAAGCATGAGCAGCGTGGCTCCGGAAGCTCCACACGCACAGGAAGTGTGTGCAGGGCCCTGGAGCGATGTGTGATCACGCACCATTTTCGGCTACAAACAAGCCAAAAATGAAATAGTGTGCGATCGGTGCCTGCGGGCCCCGGCAGCATCGTGCAATTGCAAGGACATCATGTGGACAGCTACAGTTGCGCGACGCTTCAGAGGCCCTTCTGCATGGTGAATGCAACAGGAAAGTTCAGAGAATTAAAAAGGGCTGTTAAAAAGTTTATACATTTGAAGAGAAAGCATGGAAGCTTATGTTGTTTCTGTTCCATCTGTATGTTTGCTTTGTTTTCTGTCATTAACTTATATTGTATCTTTCAAAGGCTTGCATGAATTGCCCAACCTTTTTGTTTTGTTTTCTGTTTCCCTGCAGTATAATGAAGAACTCCACTATGTCGAACCATGCCTGAATGGAACCTTAGTTCAAGCAGACAGAGCCAACAAAGAGGTAAAAAAAGGAACAGGAATTACATAAAGCAGATTTTGTATGGGATAAATATCACTGTAATACCTTGAGTTTATTTTTAGTTAATGAAACCCTCTCATTTGAGTGAGTAGAATGGATTCTCCTCTTTAAGCATTTAAAAATTGTTGTGGGATGTGCCGAGATGTCTCAGGTGTTTATCTGTCTTGGAAATGCCTTTCAGGGGCTCAGTAAATGGGAGAAGAGCATTAGAAACCCCAGCTCTGATTAAAATTGAAGCAGCTCCCGGCTTCAGATGAAAAGCTATCTCTAGGAAAACCACCATGAGGTGGGAAAACAGAAAATAACCTTCAGATGCTGTCTCCAATTTTCTTAGAGACAGCTCTTTCAGTTCTTCCCAAAATAAAAGAGACTTTTCCCCTGACTGCTTTGCTAATGGGGTGGGTTTTATCAGAGTCCTCAATGGGAAAACCCCAGTTTTCTGGAGAGTAGGTTTGCAATTCATAAAATGTTGTATTCAACAAGGAAGGAGAGGGGTGGCGAGGGGACAATTTATCATAGAGTTGTGTAAATCTGTAATAAAAAATAAATGGTAAAAGGGAAGAGATTTCTCCTTGACTCTGCTAAGTAAGTAATTTAAAGAACTGTCTTTGGGGAAACCTGGGGGTATGCCTAAAAGTTCATCTCCCACATGGAACCTTTGAGGAAAAGAAAATGTACCCCTACGGAGGGTTCATCTCATGTTGTTCTTGTGTGCCTTCAATTTGTTTCTGAGTTACACAGAATGTGTGATGCGGCCAAGGATCACTCAGTGGATTTCCATGGCTGAACAGGAAATTGAACCTTGATCTCTGGGGTCATAGTCTAATGCTCAAACCACCAAACCACAGTGTCTCTGTTCATCTCATACCTGCTAAAAAAGGCAGCCTCCTAGAAAGACATGAAGAAGCATCCTTTTGCTTTGCTATTGGCTATTTAAATAAATACTGTAATAAATAGAGCTGTTTAATAATTATAGGGGAGATACTTCAGCTTGTTTATGAGCCAATTTGGTGGGAACCAAGTAGAGTTCTACCGTCTCTGCTGATGAACCCAAATAGCTCCATGTCTGGGAACAGGAGAGGAACAGGGTTTCTATCATCTCTTCCAATGAGCCTGAACAGTGCAGTACCAATGTACTCTTGGGTGGCTACTCGATTCTTTGGAAAAGCAGGAGCCCAGAGTGCTGGATCCTGCCTGATCACCCCAGAGATAAGTTTGTGATGCCTCCTGTCTTTAATCTTTAGTAGCCGTTGGAGTTTCTAAACTCAGTTCAAGTTCCTTCCTGGGTTGTCTTTTCTGCAGCCTCCAGCACAATCAGCATAGTCTTGTGTCAGTCTCAGGGGTGGACTGACTCAGAAACATCAACCAATATTGTTTCCAGGATCCTTGAAAAAATGCTGTCTTATTTCATCTGAGTGTCCCTTCAAGGTTTCATCTAGGCCCTCCCAGCAAACCTTGAAAACTCTTGCAAAGCTGCCATATGAAGCTTTGTGGATTGGGGTGCTCCACAACAGATTAAGGAATATGCAACCAAGGCCATTTCTGCACTAAACTGTTATAGTGCTATTATTCCACTTTCAACATCCTTTGGAATTCTGAGGCTTGTAGGGATTTATAGTTTACTGAAGCCAAAGAGCTCTCTGGCTGAGAATTCTGAAAGCTCCCCTCCTAAACTGCAAATCTCAGGGTTCCACGGGATGTTGAAAGTGGAATAATAGCACTATAACAGTATATTGGGAAATGGCTCAAGTGTTGCAATAGGAAATATTATTCTGGTGGTATCATAAAACAGCAATGTAAATAGCATCAGTAACAGGTAGCCATTATATTACTGGTATAAAAGCTCTTAGTTCATTTATATCATTCTTGATTATTAGAGGGCAGTTTGACTCTTAAGTCTTCATTATAAAATAGACTAATTTTTAAGCTTTCTGGTTAAACAATTCATTATGTTTCCAGAAAAAGCCTTTGACTGTGTACATTGCTATAACAATATTACTGAAAACATATTCAGCCTGCCAGAAGATAATTGCTTACAGTATTAAAATGTAAGCAAAGTAAAGGGTTGTGTAGGCAATCAGTTGCACATGAAGAGACCTGGAAAATTTGGCATCTGAGCAATGTTTTTGCCTGTGTCTTTGAAAGTGCAGCAAATAATGAGTAGAAATGGTTTGGAGGCTTTCAGTGCGTATGGGACTGTGTATTAAAGTAGGGTGGAACTAGCATTTCTTGTTGCAATGTAAACAAATATTTGAGTTCACAGGTGTTTTTCTTTAGTTACAAAGGAACAAGGGAAACACAACTTGAGTTGACTTAAAAGTATGCAAGGTGTTACTAGTATAAATAGGTACTCTAGTCCCAACAGGGCTTTTGGCAACAACTTTGAATAGCTGTTGCCATTTAACAGTTAAATAGTAATGGAATTAAAAAAAGAAAGAAACTTCTCTCTTTTCCCCTAAAACAAAGATTTCTGTTTAATCCATTACTTCTCTCCAATCATTAATTTCATTTCCCTTGATGGCCTTTTGAAAGCATTGTGGGTTTTGCAGAAAAGTGGTTGAAATTTTCTAATTTTCACCATACATTTCTCTTTGAAATGGCCACCCATGTGACAGGGTTAAAGTATGAACAGATCCCAAAATGAAGTGGTTATTCTCTCAACAAGAGCTCTGTGATAATTCACATTGATCTCCAGTGTGGGCTGTCCATGTTTATTGAATAGGCAGAAGAAAGCCTGCTGGTACTCTGTGGAGCATAGCTGCTACAGGCTATGTAACTATCTAGGCGTGTATTGTCTCCTTCAAGTAAGCTGTCCAATGTCTCAAGTAGAGGTTTGTCTCATCTTGTTAACTGGAGATGCCAAGCATTAAAAATGAGACTTTCTGCATGCAAAGCATATGATATACCCTAGAGCTGTGGTCTGCTTTCACAGAATTGTAAATCTCAAGGATCCAGCATTTGGAGCTGTCTCAGATGGCATCTGGCTGTTATAAAATGTAGCCCTTCTTCCTTGATCAAGCTAGAGCTAACCTGTGAAAAGTTACCAATTGACAGTAGTTTTTTAAAGTGATCTGCTAGGTTTTTTTTATTGGCAGATTAGATAAGGACATAAACCTAGGATAAGCAAATCTTTGCCATAATTTTACCGTTATTCTTAAAATACTTGTGTATGTTTAACAAACATATTTGCTTTGATTTTGCACCTCAGTGACTTATTTCTGTGCCATTTCTGATGTTGTTTTTGATTTTGTGGGGCAGATGGACAGAATCATGCTGTAGAAAGACACAAACATTTAGAGCTGGAGTATAATATTTTTATTTCTTACTTTTTTGAAATTAGAGAATAATTATGGACCATGTTCCTAGCTTTGCAGTCTGTGTGCTGATCTGAATTATTTTTGACAGATTGAATGTGCTGTTTTTGCCAAATGATGTTAGGCAGTGGTAAAACTGACAGCTTGCCTAATGCCATTTTATTCCATTATGTACTTATTAATTAGCACTCAATACCACAGTAATTATACTATTGAGTAGCCTGAAGATTAATTGCAAAATCATCCTCTTGTGCAGAAACATGGCCTGTGATCAAAACTATTTTTAGATGTACCTTCTTTTTGAGGAAAGAAACTAAGTGAAATTTACTTTGTTCTGGAACCATATGAAGAAGAAAGAGTTGCTGTTTGTCAAAAAAATATGAAAAAATAATATGGAAGCAAATCATTGATGGTGATAGCAGTTACATTTCAGTATGCCAGTAGTGATAATACAAGTCTGTTTGCAATGCAACATATTCCTGTCTTTGAAATGAAAATGGCAATACTAAATAAACTAGATCTTGTATTCTCTTCTCTAGTCATTTTAAACTGGCCGTGATAGATCTTCCTCAAAGTATGTTTATGCTCTTTTCTTTATCTCAGAAAAGTTTGTTATCTCAGTATGAGGTTGAGCTGAAGAAATTTTGACTATACCCGTGTCTTTTTGATTGTCTGATCTAACATAATGGCATTTAATCCAAAAATAAGCAAAGACATTCCATGGGAAGAGTGACATTCCATGGGAAGAGCATCAAAAATTTCCATGACATTTTTATGTGGGTTTGCTTTTAATGGCTTGAAGAAAATAGCAGCTCTCTTTATATTGTAGAGTCCTATAGGCCACCCTCTTTTCTACTGTTCACTTATAAGGAGAAAAACTAAAATGTTATAGTTGAGGTCTTGGGGACAGCATACGATTCCACAAGATATTGTTAATATTGCATGACCAAGATCCCTAGATGACGAGGGAGACGTATCATTTTTCCGTTTCTTTGGCTAATAGCAATTGTGAGAGACAGTCTGAGTTGGGGACATGGGGGAAGCTTGGATGGGGTTGAAGAAGGGATTTCTCTCATCTAAATTTCCTTCTTGCACTGATGATAGTAGCCATGGATGGGAAATAGATGCATTCAGTATGGACATCTTTCCCTCACCAATGACAAAGGAGAAAATCTAAGCCAGAGGGTGAGGTTAGCGGTTCCTCAGTGCAACCTTCATTCCTCAGTGCAACCTTCTCTGTGCACTTGCTGCAGTTCTTTTCCCTCCTCTGGGTTCTATTCAGTAAATATGTTCTTACTTCTTATACACCCTGACCCTACCTAGCATGATTACCTTTTTAGAATGAAACTCACTCAGATAATGGATTGTTAAGGTCTAAATCAGAGCTTTCCAAACTTTTTATGTTGGTGACACACATTTTAGACCTATGTCACTTTGTGACACAGCAATTCAGTAAGTAATTTAGTAAGCGGAGGCAGCCCCTGAGCCTGCCCTGGCCTTGCTGGGGTCTTCCTCGGCCTGAGGTGGCTATGTTGGTGGCAGGAGAGGCAGCCCCTCCTCCTGAGCCTGACCTGCCACGCCACTGCCCTTGCTGGGGTCTTTCTTGGCCTAGGGCATTGGCAGTGACACACATGCACACTGTAGCCAATACACTAACATGTCAAAACACACTGTTTGGAAAGCTCTGGTTTAAACTGTATCCAATTTAGCTGAAATCACTGCTCATTTTTCTGTTTAATAGTCAGTAGACAGTTCATGAAAAAGAGCCTTTGAGAAGCATCTGAATCAAATAAGTATTTTGATGAAATGAGTTAAGTGGCAAGTTTAGTGTCAGAGATGACAGGGTCATGTTAAAGAATTTGATATGTTTACATGAAAAGCATGCACTAATACAAATTCGGAAAAAAGACAGGCCACCTTCTTCCATATGCTCTGTTTCTGTTACAATTTTAAAACACTAGTTTTGAACAGTAGATGATTATTTATGAAATACATGCAGCTTGTGTGGTATCCACTGAGTTTCCAGTTGAGATTAAGGACTATCATTTCATGTAGAGTCAATTTTCTTTTTCCTTTGTGTTATGCTGGCTGACATCTCAGCCCCGTCCAAGGTCGATAACTTTCACTGTCTTTGTGCTGGTTCACAGAAGTCCCCAGTGCAATACTGGAGACGCCCTTGTGGTATATGAACCCTTGTTTTATATACAGTAAGACATACATTTTCTATACAGTAACACAACACACACACCCTTGTCTGCTGCAGGTGTGCTCCACAAGTATGTCTCACTGATTGTACCTTTCCAATTTAGTATAGGCACTTGCCTTAATTACATTGCCAGGATGAACTCTGTCAATGGAACTGGGAGGATGATTCTGCTCCTACTTTGCATCTACGTGTCTCCTCAAAAAATGCTCTAGAGGAATTTGGTGCCCTCTGGGGCAGATTTTCTGGAGGAACAGAGGGAAGAAGGATGTGACAAGGAAGGAAAATGATAGAAGTCACATCATTTGAGAGGACTTCTGCTCATGCAGTGCTGTATTTACCACTCTGTGAAGGGTGAGGTGGGAACTCACAGGTTCTTGACACAATGTTTATCATAGAAATCATAGAAATCATAGAAATGTAGAGTTGGAACAGACCACACGGGCCATCCAGTCCAACCCTCTGCCATGCAGGAACACCCTCAAAGCAATCCCAACAGATGGCCATCCAGCCTCTGCTTAAAAACCTCCAAAGAAGGAGACTCCACCACACTCCGAGGCAGCATATTCTACTGCCAGAAAGCCCTGACTGTCAGGAAGTTCTTCCTGAGGTTCAGGTGGAATCTCCTTTCCTGCAGCTTGAATCCATTGCTCCTTGTCCTGGTCTCTGGAGCAGCAGAAAACAAGCCTTCTCCTTCCTCTACATGTCATCCCTTCAAATATTTAAACATGGCTATCATGCCCCCTCTTAACCTTCTCTTCTGCAGACTAAACATCCCCAGCTCTCTAAGTCTATCCTCATAGGGCATGGCTTCCAGGCCTCTCACCATTTTGGTCGCCCTCCTCTGGACTTGCTCCAGCTTGACCATGTCCTTCTTGAATTGGGGTGCCCAGAACTGGACACAGTATTCAAGATGAGGTCTAACCAAAGCAGAGTAGAGTGGTACCAGTACCTCCCTCGATCTAGACACCATACTCCTATTGATGCAGCCGAGAATTGCATTTATATTGACTGCTGGTGCACATTGCCATTTTAAGTTACAGGAGCCACAGACTGAGAGTTCCTATAAATTTAATATAATAGTGTGACCATGTGAAAGTATACATTTTTTTTTAATTGCAAGTTGCAATGCTCTGGAAATCATCAGAAAATACATCTGTGGTCTGTAAGTGTTAGGTGTGAATTAGTCCATTTATATACATGTTAGTTATATTTTTCTCTTCCCCGCAGAGTGCATCTATTTGTTTTGTACTGAAAGCCACTTTCAAAACTACTCAGAATTTCAGGAACAGAGGATTATGTGGAAGGGAGTGGTATTCAGAAGCACTATACTGAAACTTCCCACAGAAGCTCTGTGGATCCTAACATGATTGTAGACCTTACTAATTTAGGTCTTGCCATTCAGGGGCGTATTCATCAGTCCAGTTTTTTCATATAAACATTTAGAGGAAAAAGCTCTTTTGTGGCTAATCTTTCTGCCTTTAAAGTGGCCAGGTGTCTCAACCTTGCCACATATTTTCAAGACTAAAGTTCAGGGTATGCAAAATTTGCAGTGTCTGGACAGTTTTTGGACTACAGCTACCAAACTCACCTAACCAGCATCATTTGGGACCATTTTACCTGAATGATTCTGGAAGCTGTACACCAAAAAAATGAAGTATTCCTTGCAAATTTTTAAGTATCTTTTAAAAAGAATATAAGAATGAATTTGCAGCCAACAATGAATGTTCAGCCAAAAATGTTATATGTCACAAAGACTTCCCAAGCTAAATGGTCTAAAGTAAATTTCTGCTCCATAGCAACAGTCTGGTCTATAATTTTGTCATTAAGCAGGTATTGCCTTCACTGTATCAATCTGTAAACTGTTCCCTTTCCCCCTTTTCAAAACGGGAAGTACTACAGACAGTATTTTATCATTGTCTGTAGATTTTCCTGCAAAATTGCAGACATGTGCAATTGCCTAGTTCAATACAAGTTTATTTAGGCTAAGAGGTTTTCATGTCTGAGAAACTCCACACTACAGTTTCCTATCCCTTTGAAAACTATCTAATTTAATGCAACAACACATATCAATATGCATTCATACATTATATACACATGTACACACATATGTACACAGTTTTTTTAAAAGTACATCCAGATGAAATTAAGTTGATGGAACATTTAGGTGATGTATACATAATTTTACCAGAAACCTAGCTACCTGTAGTGTATGGCATTTGTAGCAGTGAAACATGTAATGCTTATTCACTGAACTGATATGGTGGGATATAAGGTTTAAGACACAGTCCGATATCTGTGAAAGAAGGAAAGGTCTATATGGAGCTAAGAAGGATGCTGAAGATTTGGATGTAATGACAAAGCACTGGTGTGAGCTGGTTTTGGACCAGGATGTCTGCAAGGCAGCTTCTTCCTGTAATAAACCTGCTAAATTTCATCCTGCTGCTCTGAACAAACGTGATATTGTCTGATTTTGAAAGGTAAGCAGAGTCAATGACAATTCTGAGCTAGGTGAAGCAGTGGTCTGACTTGGTGTAAAACAGCTTCCTGCGCTCATAACCTAGGCCATTTCCGCACTATTATAGCACGATTATTCCACTTTCAACCTCCTATGGAATCCTGGGGTTTGCATTTTCAGGAGGGGCTGCAAACCCCAGGATTCCATAGGAAGTTGAAAGTGGAATAATCGCGCTATAAGAGTGTAGTGCGGAAATGGCCCTAACCATTATATGTGGTCATTTTAAGAGAACCTGCTTTGTGTTGTATTGTCAAGAGAGGTATAACAGATGGGAATGTAAGGCAAGACATTTTAGGACTCCGTGCACTGGCTATGGAGCTCTCTTTCAAGGAAAGCTGAACAGCCCCCTTCTCTGTTTTTTTTTTTTAATGTGCATTGGAAGGAAGAATATAATGACAGTATGATTTAGATAACATTATATTCTTTCTTTTTTTTAACTGTTTTATACTGTCAGTTTTAAATTATGTGGGAACTATATTTTTGTAAACCCACATATAGACCTTTTTAAGGCTAAAAATGATATAAAATATTTTTAAAATAATACAATAAAATAATAATAGAACAATAATAAATTTCAGAACTTAGAGATAGGTTAGCTAAAATAGGTTAAAAGAAGAGTGGAAAATAGGCAAATGACTGAAGTTTAAAGTACAGAGGACATTTGCATCCAGTGATCAGGTAGGAATCTGACATTTAGTTTAGTCAGCTGTGAGAAAGGAGGACCAATTATACTTGTACTATGATACTGGACAATTAAGTGGTAGGGGACAACATTTTCAGTATCTCATCCCTCCATATTTGCTATGTGGGCTTCAGAGCTATTTTAAAGGCAGTGTCTAGAGTCACTTGAGAGCTGGAAAGAGGGAATTTATGCTGAAGAACTGTCAGAAGAAACCAAATGACTAGACTTCTGCTGCTATAGAACACTCTCTTATGCTTTCTCCTGCCCAGAAGGAGCTGGGGCTAGCATGGGTGAAATCAGTCCAAAAAGTTCTTTACTCAAGAGCTGCAGTGATATGGCTTAAAATATGAGGGGTAGTGGGTAGAGATTACCCAGATGGGTAGAGATTACCAGCAATGGAACAAGTTAGCAGAATTTCTTCTGATGAATCAGGGTTAGATGTGAGACCTCCTGTGAGACCATTCATATCTGCATATCCTTGAGAGAGCTGGACAGATTATCATGGAGTCAGCTTAAGGAAGCTAGTCAAAAATATTATCCACTCATAGCTTCCTAGAAGGCTAATTCAGAAAAAAAAATGGTATGCTTTTCCAATGTAGATTGATTATAAATGATACCACAAAGAAAATTCACAGATGGAAACAAGGACAGTCAAGAAAGTTTTGGTTTCTTCTGCTGGTGGACCTGAAACATATTTTATTGTGGGCATAAATGAAAGGCAAATTTTCACTAAACATTGTTTAATAGTCTGGAAATTTTCCAAAATGGCCAGCTTGAACATTGCCATTGGCATAATCTGACAGATATTCCCTAAACATTTTATAAGAAGTTTAGCTTTTGAGGGGAGTAGTTCATTCTAGGAAGTAACTCCAGTATCTGTGTCTGAACTTAATGTCTAGCATTGCGTAAGGATCCCAAGAGAGATTATGTGTATTGTACCAGCAAAAGTTTCCTCAGTAACTGTCTGTTTTCATTATCTGTAATTCTGGCAACTGTAAACAATAATACAAGATAATCCTGGTTTACCATAAAAGAACTATGTATATATACACAGAGCCTATTTCTTTCTTCTTCTTAGTTTGTATGGCATGCTAAGCTTTCAGTTCCTGCTTGCCTAGCAGTGTTGTAGTGGGAGAAGCTGAGCAGAAGCAAAAGGGGTATGTGCATCACCCTATAGTTCATTGATGGGAAACCAGGATTCTCCAGAATTCGGACCTCCCCTTGCATCTGAATGAAGCTGGTGTCTGAAGCTTGTGCTTTTTCTTATTCTTGAGGGAATCTGCTTGCGTGGATCAGCTTCTAGATTGGCTGTTGCCCAAGAATGCATTTGAAAAAATACAGAGTTCATATCTCTAAAGTTTATTCACCTGCTTCATCCAACAGCTATAAATGTACAGGGGACCCCAACGAAGATGCAGGCTGCAGTTCTGTAGCCATCTGTTTCAGCAAGTTAGTGCATGATCAGGTGGTAACACAGTAAAGTAATCTTCTGATTTCTTGGGCTCTGTTATCGCTAGATATATAGGGGAAATCTGTTCAGTTCTCATAGTAATTAAAATATGTCTAAATTTGTACCTTTGAGTAATATACAGCCTTCCCAAAAGCCTTTAGTATTCCTTCAAAATTCATTTTCCTCTGAATTTTCCATCAAAAGTTATATAAAAATAAAAATGTTAGAAAGGGGGACACAAAACATATTATAAATGAAAATGTTAAAATGCATTTTGTTATGGAAACTGCTTGTATAATTGAGGGTATGGGATAAAATACCAAAATGTTTTTCTTAGAATAAAAGTACACAAAATGCATATGAATTCCATGCAAGCTTCAGAAAATTCTCAAACTTAACGTTACAAAATTTTTTTTAATGAAAAACACTTGTGATTGGCAAAATAAGAAACAAAAGTGTTTGTGTTGTGTTTTAGTTAGAGACTAGGCTGGGTGGGTTTCAAGGGTCAAGTCCATGGAGTCCATAATGGAGAACAGTTACTTCAGAGAAGAGCACCTCATAAAGAGCTCCACAGTTTATAGCCCAGGTCTTGGTCTGTGATTATGGGGAGGCCTTCTTCTCTCCTCAGCTCCTGGACCCTCCTATGAGAAACCACCAGCCTGGACCATGTTTTCAGATTTCTAGATACTCCCTTGGACTGAGAGATGTCCTTGCCTTTTATATTCCCTGAGGATAGAATTTCCCACGTCCCTGGGTGGGAATCCCTCAGTGCTTTCCAGAATAATCTTAATTCTTTTGTTCTTTTGTGTAATCTGCCCAGGAGGCTCTAGTTCACTGAAGCCCTCCAGTGAGCAGGATGACACCCTAGTCCTCATATCTTTTTTTCTATTTTGTATATATTGAACATAGAGGATATGGAAGGATGTGAGCTGCAGTGTGTAATCAATATAAAGAAGCCAATCATTTTGATAAAAAAAATGCCAAAATATAATAAAACCTGCCGTTTCCTTTTCTCTTTGTAGTAGTTTAACCTTTTGTGGAGTTCTGTTTATCAGCATGTTGAATGTGGGTGTGTAGTATGTAAGAGGAAGGAGCTTATAACAAGGTTCATTCAAATTTTTGAAGGCTTTATGATGATGCTGGTGTTAATCTCACTGAGTCTGAACCAGTGGTGAAGAGTGGAAGACGGAGGGGCAAGTAAGCTTACTTAATGTCATCCTTTTGAAGAGTTATTTGGTATCATCTCTTTAAAGGAGACTGAAAGGGAGAAAACATAACTTCATTAAAATTTGCATTGTGTATGATCCATTTGCAACATCTTAACATTTCAAACAGAATTACATTTACACATTTGTCAGTAGCACAGTTTTTCAGATATGTATTTTATTATGAGCAGAGAGCATTCATGAGATAACAAAGAATGAATTATATGTCAGAAAGAAGAAAAGAAGAAACACAGTTTACTAGCAGTTGTAGGCAACCTACATCTTATTCTTTGTTTTTGCCTGTGATAATCTATACAACCTGTTGGAACAATCATCTCTTGTTAATGAAGGCTGTGTGATTTTCTGAATGCAGAGAGATGCAGGGGAATATTATCATCACAGCAACAATCTTACGTAAAATTTACTCACTTTTATAGAGTTTTCAAGGGGCCACTGCCCTGTTAGAGATGTGCGTTCATCACAGACTTTACTATTAATTTGCTTTTTCTGTTTGATAATTTAAACAGAAAAATAGTCTGAAAAGACATAAAGAAATGTGGTAGCACTTTTGAGACTAACTGGGCAGAAAGAAATTTCTAGCATAAGTTTTTGTGGACACCAATCCATTTCTGTTTCTAATACATTTGCTTTAAGTGATGAATTCTTTAGTATGTTTTTAGTCTTTTAAATTATTTTACTGTTTTAAATTGTTTTGAACTGATTTCGCTGTACACTGCCTTGATATCCTCAGATATATAGCAGGATATAAATAAATAAATAGTCCAATGTTCTGTTTGCATCATAGCCAATAACTCGGGAACTGATATACACAAGCATATTGCTTATATAGCCATCCTAACTATTAATCATTGATGTCTTCATCCTCCATGAATTTATAATAGCATTTAATGCCATCCAAGTTGGCAGCCATCACAACATCTTGTAACAATGAATTCCATAGCTCAGCTATGTATTGTGAAGAAGTACTTCCTTTTAATTCTCCTGATCCCCCACGATTTAAGTTCAGTGGATGCCTCTGGTGTCTAGTATTGCAAAAGAGAGAGAAAAGCTTCACTCAACGCAATGCATGATTGTATACACCTCTGTCATCCCCTTTACTCTTCATTTTCCTTGCTAAATAGTTCCAGATTTGTAACCTTTCCTCATAAGGCAACTGCTTCAGTTGATTGTTCCTTTCTACAACTTTTCAAGCTCTTCTCATCAATTTTTTTTAAAGTGGAGTGACCAGAAGTGAACATAGCATTCCAAATGTGGTTGCAGCATGGATTTGTATAATCGCAATATGACATTGACAGCTTTCTTTTCACTTTGTTTTCCAGTTTTGCCCACCATGGAATTTGGCCATAGAATTTTGGGCCTTTTTGTGACAGACGCACAATAAATTAACATTTTCTTTAAACCACAACTCCAAGATACATTTCTTGGTTTTAATCTGGAATTGGCTGCCATTCCAGGCTTTCCCTATACTTGTTTTGGTTCTAAAAAATGACAGTATCACTTCTCTAAGTTTCATTGGTGGTTAAAGATACATCATGTGGTCTCCAGCTGCAAAAACATTCCAGTTCTTTAGCTGATGGGTTCCAGCATCCCCTTACAGTAAGTGGTCAAACTGGGCCTCTAAACAATTAATTCTACCCAGACTGTCCCATGGCCAACAGTTCAGGACTTCATGACCAATTAAGGGAATCACTGAGCTGGCATGTACCACCCTAGATGAAGATGGTAGAAGATGGACCCCCAAGATTTATGTAGAAAAGAAACAAAGGAAATTAAAATGTGCAAGTGCAACCCATCTCCCATCCTAATAACTATGAGAATTATGCAAGAAGACTGGCTAAAGGAAAGTTTACTTCCTAGTCTATTCCCAGCCTTCAGTCTATTTCTACCCTTGAACTTCCGAGCTAAAGCAAAGCTGTCTAGCAGGACATTCTAAATACAAATTAAACAGTTCTCTGCCACTGGTCTGATGTTACCATTTGGCTATGGTGATGACAAGGGCTCTAAAACCCATGTGTCTAGCAGCAGAGGACATGCTCAGTAAACCATGTCAGTGCCCTTTCTCCCATCCTGGTGATATCCTTTGGAGCTTTACTCATCAGCAACTGTAATATCTGGAGCTATCTGGAGCAAGACTCTTACAAGCATTCTACAATCATAGCGCAGCGTATGTGAGGAGAAATAATTTCTGCTATTTTCCTGCCACTGCAGAGAGATATATTTCTCTGCAGTGTTTGCCTAAAATTTGAATATGCTAGAGTGTTTAAGGAAGTCATTATGTGCAGAAACGCACAACACATTTTTTTTTACCCACAAAAAAAAACTGTTTCCAAAAACACTCACTGTTTTTAATACAAAATTGGTGAGTTTGTGAACTCAGCAATTTTACACATGAAGTTCTGGAAACGGGATTTCTTTGAATGAAAAAGGAAGTTATATAGCTATTTTGGTTTCTCAGTGCATGTCCATGGGAGTACTGGGGGTCCCAGTTTCCTAACTGTGATTCAGATTGGAATCTGGATTAGATTTTGTTGGCTCCAAATTGATCAGAACCAAACTAGGTCTGGATCTGGATCATGGAATTGGGCTTCAGGCTGAATCGGGGCCTGTTGGATAGCTCTGTTTTCTAGCTACATTGAAAAGTTAAAGGACATTCAAGGGTCATTACAAACAGAATGTTTCAGTTTTATGCCATTCTTCCATGCTATCCTCACCCCGCCACAGTAATGAAAAATAAGAACAACTAGCAATGCAGCATGTACCTTTTCTAAGGCCATTTCTGCACAAGGGGCTGTGCTGCCTTGGGGACAGGATGGCAGCGGTTGGCTGGTCATGCTTCTGCATGACATTGTAGCTGGCTTGCTGCCATCCTGTCTGCTAGCATCAGACTCATGTGGTAGTCGCAAAACAGAAAAAAAATCCACTTTGTGCCTACAATTGTGCAGTGCTGTCATACTTACTATCATGCAGAAGGGCAGGGAATTGCAATGACGATACTTCCTTCCATAGTGCAGCATGGGAAAGTGCCTGGCTGCACTGCAGAAGGAAGAGGTGGGGCTATCGTGGTCCCTTCCGCAGGGAGCTGGTGAGGTACAGAGGGGAACATTCCTCTCATGCTCCCTTCCCTGCCAGCATTGCTGCGGGATGATGCATGAGGTTGTCATCATGTGGTGCTGCTGTAGGGTCCATGCTGGGTTCTCTTTGCCAATACTTAGAGCTAATAGAATCAACACCAAATTTTGTGGACCTGAATTTTGAAGTTGTGAATATTATACTAATTAGGAAGCTAGTTAAGATTTGTGTTATCTCCAGAATTGTCTCTTTGGTGGAACAAGAAGAGGAAACTCCAAATGTTGCTCAGATGCTACTAAGTTGAACACCACTTATGGAATATATAATACTACTACTCACATAAGAAGTGGTTTTAAGGAGCAAATTATTGTACCACACAAAAGAGAACTGTAAAACTAATCTGTAAAAAAAAAAAAGGATGAACAGAAAGCTACACTTACCATGGATGATATGTATGATTGCCTGTGGTTAAAATGGTATAATGGGATTTACTTAATAATGGTGAGGTGATGCAGAGAGAACGTGTAATACCACATCATATATATGAGAAGCCTACTTGTAAGGAGACATTTTGTAAATCTGAAGATCTCGCCGTGGCCTTCATATTGCTAATGTGCTTTCATATCTTAATTTTATATTGCTAGTGTGTCATTAAAATTAACAATTATTTTTGAAAAGTTGGAATATAAAGATTTTCTACTGTCAGTTTAACTGTTAAGAACAAAATGTAGTGAAACATACTCCATTATTGCAGCTACAGAATTAATTTTGGCTTAACTGCTTATTTGTATGAACAAGACTTTGCCGTTAGGTGTTTTTGGAATATTGAGCTGCGTGAACCATATTTACTGGGTCACCATGAATATTAAAGCTACACTAATTGGTTTGGAAAACTAGCCTAGTTTTGCAGGAACAACATATGCTTCAAAATTGCCATAAGCTAGTATTTTCTCCCTCTTAACTTATGAAATTTTCATAATATTTTATCATCCACAATACTGTGTGAATCCATTACTTCAATGAGAATAGGTGGAAAGTTTCATAGAGAAAATTTAGGGGGAAAACTTATATAAGACATTACAGCATATAACCTCCTTTCATGGTACTATATTTACAAATGTATCACTCTTTCCTCTATTAAATCCAAGGGCACTTTTTTCATATATTTATATTTATATGTGTGTGTGTGAGAGAGAGAGGAGAGAGAGAGATTGGGGGAAAAGGTCAAGCGCTATGATTTTTAGGATGAACTGTTCCATACTATGTAGTTTCTATCTTATTTAAAGAAAAATAAGATATGATGTTACAGGCAAAATGAATATGGGACAAATTTCATCTTACAGCATGTTTCTTTGACAAATTCTTGAACCATATTATTGCTGATGCACTTGGTAGTAACTGGGTGCAGTAACCAGTTACAATTGCAATTAACTCCTTTCTGCAATAGCAAAAGTGTATCTATATTGAAAAGCAGTAGTAATTTAAGGGGTAATATCACTCCATTTGTGCTGTAACTATCAAAAGACTTTTATAGAATCATAGAATCATAGAAATGTAGAGTTGGAAGAGACCACACGGGCCATCCAGTCCAACTCCCTGTCATGCAGGAACACCCTCAAAGCACTCCCGACAGATGGCCATCAAGCCTCTGCTTAAAAACCTCCAAGGTAGGAGACTCCACTACTCTCCGAGGCAGCAGATTCCACTGCCGGACAGCCCTGACTGTCAGGAAGTTCTTCCTGAGGTTCAGGTGGAATCTCCTTTCCTGCAGCTTGAATCCATTGCTCCTTGTCCTGGTTTCTGGAGCAGCAGAAAACAAGCCCCCTCCTTCCTCTACGTGGCATCCCTTCAAATATTTAAACATGGCTATCATGTCCCCTCTTAACCTCCTTTTCTGCAGACTAAACATACCCAGCTCTCTCAGTCTATCCTCATAGGGCATGTTTTCCAGGCCTCTCACCATTTTGGTCACCCTCCTCTGGACTTGCTCCAGCTTGTCAATATCCTTCTTGAATTGGGGTGCCCAGAACTGGACACAGTATTCAAGATGGGGTCTAACCAAAGCAGAGTAGAGTGGTACCAGTACCTCCCTCGATCTAGACACCATACTCCTGTTGATGCAGCCGAGAATTGCATTGGCTTTCTTGGCTGCCGCATCACACTGCTGACTCATGTTCAGCTTGTGGTCTATGAAGACTCCTAGATCCCTTTCACACGTACTGCTATCCAGCCACGTGTCCCCCATCCTATATTTCTGTATTCCATTATTTCTGCCTAAGTGTAGGACCTTACATTTCTCTCTGTTGAATTTCATTTTGTCGCCCTGGCCCAGCTCTCCAATCTATCCAGGTCATTTTGAATTTTGATCCTGTCCTCTGGCATATTAGCAACCCCTCCCAATTTGGTGTCATCTGCAAATTTGATGAGCATGCCCTCTATTCCTTCATCTAAGTCATTGATAAAAATATTGAACAGCACTGGGCCCAGGACAGAACCTTGTGGCACCCCACTAGTCACTTCTCTCCAGGATGAAAAGCAGCCATCCGTGATCACCCGTTGGGTTCGGTCGGTCAACCAATTACATATCCAATTAACAGTAGCCCTGTCTAGCCCACATTTTACTAGCTTCGATGCAAGAATGTCATGGGGAACTTTGTCAAAGGCCTTCCTGAAATCGAGATATGCTACATCCACAGCATTCCCTTCATCTATCAAGCTAGTAACTCTATCATAAAAAGAGATCAGATTAGTCTGGCATGACTTATTTTTGAGAAATCCATGTTGACTTCTCGTGATTATTGCGTTGTTTTCTAAATGATTAGAAACTGAACGCTTAATGATCTGCTCCAGGATCTTTCCGGGTACCGATGTCAGGCTGACTGGGCGATAATTATTTGGGTCCTCTTTTTTCCCTTCTTGAAGATGGGGATAACATTTGCTCTCTTCCAATCTGCTGGAACTTCTCCTGTCCTCCAAGATTTCTCAAAAATTATAGCAAGCGGTTCCGAAATGACCTCTGCCAGCTCTTTTAATATCCTAGGATGCAATTCATCTGGCCCTGGAGACTTGAATTCATCCAATGCGGCCAGGTATTCCTGTACCACCTCTCTACTTATTAAGTGCCTCATTTCCTCTGCTTCCTCCCCTGCTCCCCTACCGCCAGGTTGAGTGCTTGTATCCTTCTGGGAAAATACGGAGGCAAAGAAGGTGTTAAGTAGCTCTGCCTTTTCTCTCCCCCCTGTGAGTAATTCGCCATCTTCTCTGCGTAGCGACCCTACTGTCTCCTTCTTTTTCCTTTTGCTGCGGACATATTTAAAAAAACCCTTTTTATTGTTTTTAATGTCTCTGGCCAGCCTAAGTTCGTTCTGTGCTTTAGCCTTTCTGACCTCCTCCCTACATCTCCTGGCTACTTGCTTAAATTCTTCTTTGGTGGTTTCCCCCTTCTTCCATTTCCTATACGTGTTTCTCTTAACTCTTAGCTCAGCTGAGAGTTCTTTAGTCAACCATTCTGGTTTCTTCAGATGCCTTCCATTTTTCCTCCTTATTGGCACAGTTTTAGACTGTGCCGTCAGTATCTCCTTTAAGGAACTCCCATGCCTCCTGAACTCCTTTCCCTTTCACTATTCCTGACCACGGAATTCCAGCCAGCAGCTCCCTAAGTTTACAGAAGTCCGCTTTTTTAAAATCTAAGACGAGTGTCTGGCTACCCTTATCTTCTCCTTCCCACTGAATGCTAAATTCCAACAGGGCATGGTCACTCCCCCCTAAAGATCCAACCACTTCTACCTCATTCACAAGGTCATCCCTGTTGGTCAAGACCAGATCTAGAATATTTGATCCCCTTGTGGCCTCTTCCACCTTCTGGACCATGAAGTTGTCTGCAAGACAAGCAAGAAACTTGCTGGACCTTGCTGTCTTGGCAGAGTTTGACTGCCAGCATATATCCGGGTAATTGAAATCTCCTATTATTACTGTATCTCTCCTCTTTGAATGTTCAGTCATTTGGTTGAGGAAGGCGTCATCCAAGTCCTCAGCCTGGGTTGGAGGTCTGTAGTAAACCCCCACCAGAATATCCCTATTGTTTCTCGCTGCCTTAATTCTTACCCAAATGCTCTCTACCTGGCTTTCTGGGTTTAAGCCCAGGATCTCTTCACAGGTGAAAACATCCTTGACATACAAGGCTACTCCTCCTCCTTTCTTGTTTGGTCTATTTTTACAAAATAGGCTATACCCCTCTATTCCTATATTCCAATCATGAGACTCATCCCACCAGGTCTCAGTGATGCCTATCAAATCGTATTTATTTTCTTGTACTAGGAGTACAAGCTCATCCTGCTTGTTTCCCATACTCCTTGCATTAGTGTAGAGACACTTAAGTCCCCAGGCCCTTCCTGCAAGTCCTGTACTATTGTTTCTACTCCTCCCGCCATTGGCCGCTTGTACTACTTGTCCAGTATCATTTGGGCCTTTTCCCCCTGTGTTCTCTGAGTCCTTGCCCTGAATAATATTGTCTCCCTCCCCAGTGGATCTTAGTTTAAAGACCTCTTAATCTTCCTTGCAAGACTGTTTGCAAAAACATTCCTGCCCAGTTTTGTGAGGTGCAGCCCATCCCTTGCCAGAAGCCCATGTTCATGGAAATTCAGGCCATGTTCCAAAAACCCAAACCGTTGTTGGCGGCACCATGTGCGGAGCCAGTTGTTGACCTCTACTATTGCCCTTTCCCTACATGCGCTGTATCCTTGAACAGGGAGGAGAGACGAAATCTTATCATTACTGGGGTATGACCTCATTCGCGGGGATAAAGGGAGTTCATGTTTTGGAAGCTACTTAGTGTGTGTGCCTCAGGCTGTTGTCTTGTGATGTGTTGTCACGTAACAGTAAGAGATTCAGAGGGTTTTTTTTTTTTTCTATAAGTAACTGAAAGTTAATTATTTTGGCCACATTTGAAAAATGGGACATAAATAGTTACTTGAAACACTAACTGTAATGGCAACTAATGAATTCTTTTGGCCTTGAAATTAAATTAAATGATTGGGATGGAAAGAGTATTTAAGATAAATTAAAATGGTTTAAAAATATGTTGAAAAGTGCATATGGGAAGAATCCTGGACTGATGGAAAATCTTTGCAGTTTGGGACTTCTGGTGTGCCTTCGAGCCATTTCTGTCTTATGTTGGCCCTGTGGTGAACCTATCACAGATTTTCCTTGGCATGATTTGTTCAGAGGGGGGATTTCCATAGCCTTCCTCTGAGGCTGAGAGAGTGTTACCTGCCCAAGGTCACACATTGGATTTCCATGGCTGAGAAGGAATTTAAACCCTGTCATAGTCCAATGCTCAAACCGCTAAACCACGCTGGGTCTTCATTTGGAATCCTTCTATGCAAAATTCACATGGGATTGTTTTCTGCAGAAAATAGCATTTAGCAAGAAGAAAATTGCTAATTTTTTTCATTGTTTCCTTTGAGAAGAAAATTAGCAAAAAATTACATTCCTAATAATTGATTAACTTTGAAAAGCAATTTCCATACCCTGGCCTCTTACAGCAAAATAGGGATTTCATTAAGTTTTTTTCTCAAAGGTAACAATTTTCTTTCTGCTGCAAGAAAGTTGTAAAAAACCATGAAGTTTTTGAAGTCTCTATTCACAATTCAGGACTTATTCTGCATGAAATTCACGTCTGGTGATTTTTCACAGAAAACAACATTTTCTGTTTGGGAAAGAAAAAACAATTCCTGCACAGAAAATGTTGCTTTCTATGCAAATTTACCATTCACACATTTAATGCAAAATAAACCCCCGTTATAGCAATCCTCCACAGGAAACAGCATTTTCTGCACAATTCCTAAGCAAGAAACAATGTTTTCCATGCAGATCAACCATGTGCAAATTTGATGCAGAATAAATTCTCAGTTACAGCATTTTCTTGCACAGAGAATACAGATTAAAATTTCTGTGTTGAAATATTATTTTCATGAACTGAAAATGCTGCAAATCCCAAATTACAGCATTTTCTGTGCAGAGAACAGGAATTAAAATTTATGTGTCGAAATATTATTTCCCACGCTGAAAATGCAGGAATTGTGCGGGAATTGATTTCTCTTGCTGAAATTTATGTTTTCTGCATGAAACAACCATGTGCAAGGGTTGTACAGAATAATTCTTGAATTACTAAGATTCTTGTCAGTTCGGATTTCCCAACAGTTCAAAAATATTTTTTTTGCCCCCTTTTGGGTGAATTTGAAAAATCTTTCCATCCATATAGCTGAAAAGCTAAAATGTTGTCAAACACTGAAGAACAATAAATGTCTAAATGTTCTTCACTGATCAGACCACAGTTTGTTATAAGCTAGAAATGGTCTCCTAAATAAGTAGATAAATAATATTAAGTCTAGCCTGAAAATTCAGGAACTTGCACTCTCATTTATACTGGAGATTTAAAGAGAGAGTTGAAGTGTGTCCTTTTTTTTTTTTTTTTCCTTTCCTTTTGTTTCCCTTCCTTTTCTTTTCTTTTTTTCAGTATAGGAAATTACAGAAAGAGGGTAAACTCAGCAGTGTTTCTATCTTGCCTGAAATGGTAACTGATTTTTTTTTCTGTATTGCACCTGAGAAAAGATACTCTATCACGATACAGGATCATGTCAGTGGAATGTCAACTTTCATGGGGGCTATTTTGCTTGCTCAGGAAAACACTGGGGCCATTTCTGCACTAGCTTGGTATAGCACGATGATTCCACTTTCAACATCCTCTGGAATCCTGGGGTTTACAGTTTTGGGAGGGGCCAGGCAGCCCCAGGATTCCAGAGGATGTTGAAAGTGGAATCATCATGTTATAACAAGCTAGTGCGGAAATGGTCTTGGACACGATAGAAGACCGTTCTAGGGTTCTTCCTGTGAAAGCACAATTGGTGGGGAGCTGGTGAAGTGACAGTAAGGTTGACCGTCAAGATCCAAAACTTCATTCTTTGCCAAATTGAGTGACATTTTGGCTCAGAAGTAGTAAATACAGCTTGAGAACAGGGAGAAGAAGAAGAAAACATGGTATTATATTCTTTCACTATTTTAAGTGAAAGAAACACAACATAAAGTAATTAGTCCTTGGTATGTGACATTGTTCTGAAATGAATGTAGTATATTCCCACTGTAATCTTCTTTGTTATAATGACTGTGTTCAATTAGTGACATTCTATTATCCTTGATGTAACCAGCTTTGTTAACAAAGACTTTATGAACATCTTGTTAGGACAATAAAATGTTTTTACCTAACTTCATGACCTGATAGCCTTCAGTTTTTAAATAAAGTCCTCTTCTTCAATCTACCTAATTAACTAGGGTAACTTGTAAATTATAGTCAGTAACTTCTGCTTATGGAGTGAAATAAAATATTCAAGCAAAGATGGAAAGCAGGCAGCCAATAGACAAACAAATGTGAACTATGAATTGTGCCTTTCTTACTAATTTGGATGTCAAAGAAGACAATATATATTTGTCTGAAGGGTTTATAGTGCTCTCCTGTGCATTTCTGCCACGAAATAAGTCCCACTGATTTCAGTGGGATTGGCTGGTATGGTTAGGGTGGTAGCGTAAATTTATCCTTAATTAACTGTTAATATGAACAGCATGATCTCTTACAGAATGGGTTGGGGTTGTTTTCCTGATTGATTAAGAATCTTCTGATTTCTCCCCAGATAACTTATTTTGCTTTTTAACTTTTAAAAATTGTTCATTGTGTATATTTTAGAGCTGTATTTATATGAATACAAATTATTTAGCTGATGTTTTTCCTGGCCATTGTTCATGTTGTTTTTTTACTGTTGCTCTACATTCTTCCATTTTTTGTTTTCTTTATGAATTTGGGGAGAGGTGAGATGTTAGCCTATATTATTCGGAAAGTGTAACACTTTCTTCCAGAAATAGAAAGGGCAAAGAACTGAACTTTAAAAAATGACCCAGCTTTCTTAAACTTTATAAAAGTTACTTGATACTGTATGAGAAGCCAGACTTGGCCTTTAAGATTTCAAGAGCAGTTTTAGTGTAAAGTCTTGATAAATATGTTGCTTGAAATCCTTTTTCTTTCTCTGTCCAGCACTTCAGGGAGCACCTTGACAAACTTTTTGCAAAAGGAATTGGAATGCTGGATATTGCTTTAATTGAAGCCTTCAACATGCTCAGTGATGTAAGTTAATGCTTCCCTCCCAAGCTATCTATTAAGTTTTCAGTTGCTGGAAAAGAATTGAATAATATTTCCCACTTTTATTTGCCAAATAGTATCAATTTTTAGAATTACAGGTTAGCACATCCCCTCTCATATGCAGAAGTCCTCTTTCTATCTTAGTAGTCTATTAATCTTTTTTAGACTGATTGATAGATATAGTGATTAAACTTCATTAATTTTTATTCACAGTAGTGCTATAATATTGCCTGGCATGTTAAAGAGCCAGGAATGTTTGATATGAATGATTCTGAGGGATGTACTTACAAAGCTTTGTCCAGATTTTCCCCAACCTTTGATATATACAAAATCATTGAGATGCTGCATTGTCTTCTATTACCACATGCAAACTGCAATTATTTGATGATAAATCTGATCTTTGCTGTGATTATCTTGTTTGAAAAAAAGTAACCAATTAAATAAAATTCTGTGACATTTTGAAGATGGTTAATCACAACCAAGTGCTCCAAATGACAGGATGCATCCAGGTTTTCACTGTTAATTGATGAATCACTGAGATAATTGTAGTTCATCATAAGGTCCCTTGTCATTGTTATTATTATGGAAAAGACTTTCATCACTCCTGCTATTCAATGGAAAATGAAAAAAAAAGTTATAGATACATATGAGGAAATATTACTCATTACAGTGTTAAATCACCTGCTTAAAAAAGTGAACATGCTTAATTATTCTGCAGAATTTGATAGATTCAGATAGATGAAACCAATGTTTTAAAATAAATAGATGACATACTTTTGAAGTATTTTAATACTACATTTCCATCTTTTTTTGGAACATCCTGTCTTTGGTTTAGTTTCAAAAAGAGAAGCCAACACCTTTGTACAAAGAACTGGCCTGTTGCCAGTTGGGCTTTCTAATTTTGTTACTCATGGAAAGGAATGATTTGGCTAGTTTTAAGCACCAGTGAACTTTACACTTCCCCAATACCTAGTGCTGCCATTTGGAAACTAGAAATCATATAAGCACCGAAGCAAAAGGCAGTGGAACTACAGTTTCTGCTATACCAGTGCTTCTCAGGCCACATGGTATGGAGGGTCAGCAATTATTGTTTGCTAATGTGCCAGAGACTGACACTAAATTTGTGCCTATTGAGATCAGTTGTTTCTTTCTTTCCTGGAAAATTTGCTAGGGCCTGGCAACCAGTGGATCAGGGACCAGCACCAGTCCAGGGACCACCACTTTAGCTAGCACTGCACTCTCCCATCATGCTGTTGTTTTCTTGCCCACTCGTTTCCTATCTGCTTTTATTTTTGCCACAGTAAGTGAAACACAGTCTGTTGGGTAGGAGAAGGATTCATCTCTTCCTACATCTTATTTGTTAAAGAAATAAAGAAATAAATAGAATTTCCAGTGTTTTACTGACACCATACTATCACCTGATCATCTTGTTGCAACATTCTCTGCACACTAATGTTTAACTTAAATTTCAGGTCCTATCTCAAACTGTTTTTGCACTTATCTGAATTGTGCGATTAACAAGATCATAGAATTGGAAGCGAGCCCAAGTGCCGTTTAATCCAACACCTTACCAGTGCAGGAATCAGTAGCTAAATCACTCCTAGCAAGTGGTCATCCAATCTCTGGTTAAAAGCCTCTAACAAAGGACTGTGTCACCCTAGCTTGTTCTACTATGGAATAGCTCTTACTCTCAGGAAGTTTTTCTTAATTTTTAGTTGGACTCTCTATTCTTGTCAATTGAATTCATTGGCTTGGGTCCTCTTATCTGGAGAATCAGAAAACAAGCTTGCTCCATCTTCCACATGACAAACTTTCTGATATGTAAGATGACTATCATAGCCTCTCTTAGTGTTCTTCTTCCCAGGTTAAACATATCAAACTCCTACATTCCTCATACCCTTTGGGTTCCAGATTCTTTACCATCTTGGTGCCCTTACTTTGAACATGTTCCAATAGATATTCCAGATCCTGATATGTGAAGGCAAAATTCTACAGGATAAAATCCAGTTAATGTCATCATGCTTCCATTGGTGCTTCTGCTAGAGAAACAAGGAAGGAACATTCTCCTGTTCCCCAGTGCAACCTGCCTGGTCCCCCATGCCAAACAGGAAAGAAGGGGAGAGGAAAGTTGTACATTGTACATGAAGAGAGTGACTCACATAGTGTTTGATAGAAACTGCAGGCAGCTGCATATAAGGAAGATAGTATGGTAGGGCCTTTGCTTTTATACTAAAGTGATAGCTGAGCTATTGGTTCAGTTGAGGATGAGGACAGAGAAAGAGCAGCCTGTTTTTGAGAAGCCTGGGGAGTATCAGACACACATTTTCCTTGGAAAATTTATAAATTGAAAACAAAAAGTGGTATGTGAAACTTCTCATTTGGGGAAGCTGTGGGAGAGAATGTGACACACTGGAAGTGCCCACTATACTCAATAAAGGTTGGAAAGTATAAAAAATGTGATTTCCTAGATGTAAGTTCTTAGTACAGTGCAGTTTTCCTGTAGAAGAAACATCTGATTTACCTACATGTGTCAAAACCCAAGAAATGTTAATTTGTTTATATTTTTGTTTCCCAGTTCAACCACACAGGTCAAGGAAGTATTTGCAGTCAAGCCATAATGCTGATTACAGATGGCGCTGTAGACACTTATGATGCCATATTTGAAAAGTATAATTGGCCAGATAGAAAGGTAAGTCCATTGTACATGTCAGTGGAATGCATACACATGATATAATGAGGGTGGTTTTTTGTTCCACCCAAAGAGTGAAATGACTGGGCCCAACCTAATAGGGTTGTGTTTAGGGTTGCCAGGCCTTGGGGCCTGGCACAGTCTCATTAATTGTTTCTGAGTCTCAGGGCCTGGCCTCTCTTCTCTTGGTCAGAGGGTGAGGAGAGCAATCTCTAGTGAGATATATATATCTCATGACTTGAGAGAAAATGCTGTAAGAAATGACATTTCCTCCCCCATGTGCTAATGGATCCCATTGCTACAGCCTGCTTTGGAAAAACTGCTTTTGAGACCTCTTCTCCTTGCTCTTTTGTCTCATTTGTTAACCCATATATATATATATATATATATATATATATATATATATGGAATGACATGCTCTGAGCAACTGTGGTTGATGCTTAATGAGATTGTTAGGCCCTGCCCCTGTGACATCACCAAGGGCTGCCCTCATTCTGAGGGCTTGGGAGGCTCCTGACCTGGCAATCCTGGTTGTGTCTAGACAACTTTTGGTATTGTTAGTGCCAATACTTCTAAAGATGTTCATGCCACTCTGTGATGTTTTATCAGCAATAAAGATGAGCATTCATTTCTGTCCTAGATGTATCTTGTTAAACAGTATGATGGTGTATCTCTTGCATTTAGAAGCAAGACACTTTCAGTGCATGACTTCACTATACTAGATGCAAAGGGGTAATTTGATAATTATGAGATTATTTGTCTATGGAAGTGTGTGGATTGAAAACCAGAACAGATAATCGTAGGAAAAGCATTTTTGTTTGTTTTTGTGTGCATGCACACGCACGTCTGATTGTGATTTTAAAAAAGCCTGCAACAATCAAATGTAAAATAACCTAGCTTGTTTTCTTGCTCATAGGAAGAGCATGACACTCACATAGCATGACTTGATTTTGTTTTCCTTGCTACTTTTTTTTTTAAAAGAAAGATGTTACATGTTTTAAGTCATATGTTGTTCCAGATAATGCTTTAGAGTTGGCCCATAAAGGTATTGCCACTTTGTGGATTTTGAATTCCAAAAACATTTTTTTATGAACTGCACAAAGAACTTCTGCTCTATGAGAAGGCTGTATAAATACAAATAATAAATGAATGAATAATGGGTGGACTCTTGTGTAAAGCTATAATAGCAAAATCAATACGGGGGGCTGTGGCTTGTGTTTGGTAAAGGCGATTTCACGTGAAATGCTGTCATACCAAGTGGATCTGTGTGGCAGCTTCCACATACAGCAGGCAATTCACATGTAGCAATTTGCTGAGTTTGCCTTCATAATTCCACTTTGAGTTTGCCTTCATAACTCCAACATGTGTGCTAGTGACCTTAGGGAAGACCACCCACTACAGATTACCCTGTTCCGCATAGTCTTTTAAGCCTCTATCTAGTGCGGCTGGTAGGGCCGGTGGGGAGAGGAAATAGGGAAGGCCACATCCTACAGGCCTTGCCCACACCTAGAGCCAATATATTGCTTGTAATATTACTGACACTTGAGAAAAATGGCTATGCCTAGGTAAGTTGAAATGAATAACAACGTATGGGCCAGTTGTCTGGGACTGACTTGTGGATTATTTTCACTTGTGGTTTTAATATAGAAGCATCTTTGCCATTTCTGAATGTGAAATATAAAATGGGTAATTCTATCATTATTAGCAGTTGCACATATACTGCCTGATTAGTCACAATGTATTTTGTCCATCAGTAGCTTCCATTTTTTATTTCTTTCTAAATGAGAAACACTATCCAGCTCTGTAGGCAAAACGACAGCCCCAAGCCCTGCTTATATTTTTGAAATTCTGTTTAGTAGTATGGTCATGTTCCTGTTCTGAGATGAAGTCAGTAGATAAGATGATTTTAATTGTGCCATTTCTGTGGATAACAGCAATGCACGTTTTGAATTTTACTGAGCTTATCTTAGTAAAAAATGAGCAGCTGAAAGATAAAATTAGAAAGCTAGGGCTGTTGCTTATCATTTATCAGTGCATGACCATTTGGGACTGCTGGATGAGGGCTGGGTAAATTGATGTCCTGGACCTGGCTCATCTACTATGGCTATGGAACAATAATTCTATATCCTTTTGGGCCAGAGAGAAAACTAGCATCAGTGTATACTGGCCTGGGGCTTTATCACAGGAGGCAACTAAATTGGCACTTACAGCAGGATAAAAGTGTCTTTGGCGGGGGCTTATGACATGTTATCGTTGTTGTTCTGTTGTTCTCCTATGGGAGTCAGTTGGAAAGTGTGTGTTTTTTTTTATCAACATCAATAATCAGCTTCCTTTCCTGTTTCTGTTGCAGTATAATTTCCTGTGTGAAAGATCAATTGTGCTTTTATACCAATGTTGGGTGGCCAGGGGGTATTCAGCATGTGTGCTGTAGGTGGGGAAACATCAGTCCATCTCTGGTGATCAGGAGAAAAGGGCTATTTGTGCATTACACTCTTATAGTGCGATTATTCCACTTTCAACATCCTATGGAATCCTGGGGTTTGCAGTTTAGGGAGGGGTCGCCTGGCCCCTCCCTAAACTGCAAACCCCGGGATTCCGTAGGATGTTGAAAGTGGAATAATCGCGCTATAAGAGTGTAGTGTGGAAATGGCCAAGGATAAAGTGCAGAGATTTCAATCTGATTTCCTTTCAGTTGGCAAAATAACTGAGAAACTTTTACAGTTTACTCTATAGAAAATAAAATCCATTGCGAAATGACTGCTCCCACCCTAGCTGGTCCTTGTCAGGGACACCAAAACCTTGCTCACTGTCCCCCCACCCCACTTACTTTTCCAGTCCTATTCCAGTGTCTGTTTCTGTCTCTCACTCACCCACATTCAAACACACCTGGAAGTGTAAGTGAAAAAGAGTCTTACAGTTTTAAAAAGCATTCATTTTATTAATTAATTCTTGCTTTCTTCTAGCTTCCTATTTAACTAATCATTGGCGGAAGAAAGCTAGCATCTATGAGACAGATAGATCAATAGTTGCTGACTTTCACCTGCCAGCGATTAGTTAAGTCTGAAGCGAGAAATCTGGGCTCCCAATCAGGAAGCCTCCCCCTGGGAATAAAACACTTTTAAAATGTAAGACTGTTTTCATTTATATTTTAGAGCAGGGGGGAATCTGTGTGTATGCACAAAAAGGGGCAGATAAAATTTCTTGGAGGAGGTAATGGAAGGGCAGTCCCAAATGCTGTGTGAGAAAAGCTTTTAGAGCAAATAAATGCTGTAATCTCAGAATCCTTCTGAAGGTGTGAAACTGATTCAGTAGTGCTTTTACAACAATGCTATTTTAGCAGGAGAAGAACCTGATATGATAAAGCCCCTTGTATGATAAAGCCCCTGGGTAAGGCCACATGTCATGTGTACAATGTGTCTGGGATTTATTTGGAGTCTCAAATTTTCTCTTCATGTAGCTCATTTTCCAATCATATCTCAGCTATATCTAACTGAGACCTTTGCTTCTGATCTCCATGGAAAGGGTCAGTGAAGTGATGAGGAGTACCACATGTCTTATTCAGAGCTTGGTTTGTTTTGGGTTTTTTGGACATTATTCCCCTGAGTCGTGACAATGGATTATTGGATTCTGGAAGTTATAGTCTAAAATGGTAATCTTTTTCAAACTCTTTTTTTTTAAAAGGACCTCCTCCTCCTCCTCCTCCTCCTCCTCCTCCTCCTCATTTGGAACACCATAATTCAAATGTAAAAGTACCCTGAATCATGTCTTGGTCTCTGCTGTCCATCAATACAATTAACAGTAAGTGTTAGTTCAGAGTTTTTATGAAGACTGATGAAATAAGAGACATTTTTCTTTCACCTTAGGTTAGAGATGACAGTCAGGTGGTCTACATTCCATGGAACCTCCATTTTTGCTGCCCTTTTTTAAAAAAAGAGTGTGATTCTAATATAAAACAAATAATTACCACTCACTTTGACGTAGTATAAATTAAATTTTAAAAAACCCACCTTTTTTGTTCTTTCATGTGGTGCATCTAATGGAACCCCAGAGTGTGTCCTGAAAATGGAAAACTTGTTCCTGGACCTCTTAAGTGAAGCTTGTGCACCTTGCCTTAGTCTTAGGGTTTCCTCCCTACCCCCAGTATTGCATGATGTTAATAGTATCAGTGCACTTTAGTGGCAGTTGTTGCATTTTCAGGCATACAAAGGAAGGCCTGGATAAATCAAACTAACACCTTTCAGTCAACACTGACGCAGTTGACTGAAATTCCTCTTTTCATTAAAATGAAGAAAGGAGGTGAAGTGAAGTAGATTTATTGTCTTATCTATGCTAACAGTGTCTTTATGATTCAACCAGTATAGCACGGAGAGTTAACCAGCATTCCCACATCACATGATCCAGAGTATTTATTCATTTAATAAATATTTATATATGCACACACACACACACACACACGGTTTTCCCTCCACATTCGTGGGTTTGACATTTGTGGATTTGTTTATTCACGGTGTGGTCTGCCTACTCCCATTCTCCCCCTCCCATTCTGAGCTATCCGGCAGGTGGGAAAAAGAAGTGAGGGGGCTATCTCCTCCACCCAGTTCTCCCCACCACTGCTGGTACAATTGCGCCTTGGGTGTGTGGGAGAGCACCCTCCCCACTCTGCTCCCTGCCGCTGCCAGCGTGATTGTGCCTAGGGCGGGTGGCCGGGCTGGCAGGTGGGTGGGAGGGAGTTATTTGTGGGTTTTTGACTTTTGTGGGGGTTCTGTATACCTATTCCCCCATGAACGTGGAGGGCCTACTGTACATCTATACACATTTAAGAAAAGATTGTGTAAACCAGCTCAGGAACAGTACTTGAATTGTGTGTATACCCAAATGTATGGGGCATCTTTTGTATCTTGTATTGTGCATTTAAGTGACGTCTTCTCAGTAGGCATTCCTTGTACAGCATTTTAACTAATGACTTTATTATTCTGAGAAGGTTCCTATGAGAACCAGAATGTATGGTCAGCCTGTGCTAACTGAAAGGAAATGAACCAATAAACCAATAAGATTTCAAATAAAGAAATGCAGTCCTATACTATAACAGAGTACCTATTATGAGTTTCAGCAAAGTAGAAAGGCTAGCATATGGTTCTCCTACAACTTTCCACAAGGGTAAAATAATGTTTAAAAACACATTTGGTAAAATGGATAGTTGAGCCATGACATAACTGCAGTGACAATTTATCTATTTCCAGGAGATTAAAGTGCTCCCCAGAATTGTAATGGTTGCTGCCTAGTTTTGCAACATGCTGATGCTGCACACATGGAACATTATGAGGAGCAAATTGAATAGCCTCACAATGCTATTGTCTTGGTAGTGTTAAATTGATTTGCTTGTAGAACAGAAGAAAGGACTCAAATATTTCAAATGTGACTATTATTGCTGGTTTATGTGCTATGTATCTCCTGGACCAAAGGAAGGCTCCATCCATCTCCTGCAATATTATGAGCAGCAGCATAACTAAGATGGTTGAGTCTTTCTTGTAGTGATTTTTCTTTACAGGGGAAGAGGGAGGCTATTTAGCCAAACAGGTATTTTCCCACTTGCGGGGTATAACTCAGTAGGCACAGCAGAGGAAGGCCTATAATTTAGTGGCAGAGCACTTGCTTTGCTTGCAAAAGATCTCAGGTTCAAGCCCTCGCATTTAGGCAGTGGTAGTATGATTTTTTTTTAAAAAAAAAAAAGTTCTGTTTGAGATCTCCTGCCAGTCAGTGAAGACCAAGGAAATGAACCATTGGCTCTTAGGTCAAATGTGGCCTCGAAGACTAGTCTTGAGGACCCCGCTTCCTCCCACACGGGACATTTTTGTAGGATTTTTTTTTTCTCAAAATGGGAGTATGATATCTCTACAAGCCATATTGGTTCTCTAATTTTTTTTTTTTTTTTGCTCAGACATTATTTTAAGAGAAACTGGAAATGACCACACATCTGTTTTCATTCTGAGAATCTAGTGTAGCTCCTGGTAAGACCTGAAGCTGTAAAAAATGATGTCTTAACCACAGAAATTGCCTCTCTGTCTGATGCAGGTAAACAAATTTAAACTCAGTCCAAACAAGCCAGAGACACTGCTGGTTAGCTGAAAGGGGTTACATTCTCCCTGAAGACACAGATCTGAAGTTTGGGTGTACATGGATTCTGCCCTAAGCCTGGATGCTGAGGTTTCTGCAGTGGCCAAAAGAGCATTTACACAGATAAAGCTTGTGCACCAGCCACACCCATTCTTTGGGATGTCTGATTTGGCTGCGGTGGTACATGCTTTAGTTGTAGCCCAATAAGATTTCTGTAATGCTGTGTGTGTGAGTGTTTGGAAACTTCAACTGTTCCAAAGAGCTGCAGTCAGACTGCTGTTAGCTCATGGTTACAGGGGGAACACATCTCCCTTGTTACAACAACTCCACCTTCCAAAATGCTAGTTATGACCTATAAGGCCCAATATGGCTCAGGCCTAGGCTATTTGAAAGACCATATCTCCCCATTTGAGCCTCTCTGAGATTTAAGGTCTGCAGGAGAGGCACTTTTCTCGATCCCACTGCCTTCATAGGCGTGGGAACACAGGAAAAGACCTTCTCTGTGGCTACTCCCAAACTTTGGAAGTCTCTCCCTGGGTATGTTAGAATGGCTGCTTCTTTGTTTTCTTTGTTTTCCCATTGTTTTCCTTTCTCAAACCGCTCCTTTGGAAACTGATTTTTAACAAGAAAATTACTTTTTTAATTACTGTGTACTGTTTTTAATTTTTTTAAAGTAAGATTTTAAATGAGTTTTAAATCTGAGGTTGCTTAATAATGTTTTAAAGTTACTTTTATATGTTTTTAACTATATGTATTTTTATCATCATTTTCTGCTCTTTTGGAAGCTGCCTTAAGTCTTAGCCTAGGAGAAAGATGAGATATAAATAATGTGATGGATAGAGGGACAATTTTGGCCATTTCCACATGGTGTCACAGTTCCATAATGGGGATGTGATGTCAGTGGTCCATGGGTCATGCTTTTGCATGACGTCGTCACAGTCCCACAGCCAGCACGTACCCATGTGTCACGATCATGGAATATTCACTTAATAGAAAAAAATCTGTTAAGTGTCCATGACTGCACAATGCTCCCTTCACTCCCGCCCATGCAGAAAAGGCGGAAATGTAATCATGCGCTTTCTTCTCCAGTGCAGCATGGGAAAGAGGCCAGCTGTGCTGTGGAAGGCAGACACGGGTTGCTTGTGCTGCTTTCTGCAGGGATCTGGGCAGGTGCAGAGGGGAGCTTTCCTGTTGCATTCCCTTCCTGGCAAAAGTGCTGCTGGGATCACAATGGGAGGACAATGGAAGAAAGTGCTGTGTGGAAATGGCCTTTGATCTGGGTGAAGCAATGATGTGATGCAGTACAAGGCAGCTTTATATGCTATGCGAGGTTCATTGTAAATTACTGCATCTTCATTCCAAGGACCTGAAGCAGCAAGACTGGGAAGATGTTTCCCTGAGACATTTTAATCAGTGGCCTCTCTCAGTAAAAGGGAGTTGCGTATGTTAGTATAAGAGGGTACTGATCAATATTGTCCCTTGGACAATAATAGAAGCCCACAAAACAAGACAAAACAAACAAAAACAACTGTTCTGAAGGATAATATTGAGACCATAAGAAGAGTTCTAGTGGATCAGACCAACAGTACATGAAGCCCAGCATTGTGCTTTCTACAGTGGCCAGTCAGACACCACTGGGAAGCCCAGAAGTTGGACTTCTAAAGCAATAGCTTTCTCTGTGGTCCCTCTACTGTGAGAAGCAGGTAAATGTTTTCTTTGCTCAGCATGTGAAGCCTCACATGCACAGTCTAATTCTCTTGATCCTATCTTCCCCCACCAATGTTTTGGCCTTTCTTCACGTGTTTATCACTTTGGGGTTGCTCAAAAATCTCTGGTGAAAGCTCCATTTTGCTTACTGGTGGCCCTATAATGGCTCCAGGTTAGGAATATGAAGTAAACTAGCTCATTCTCAATGAGGCAAAGTGTCTCAACATGATGACAACCCCCATGAATTTTAAAGTCTGCTCAACAAGTCACTAGCTACCTACTTTATCTATGCCATTTGTGTATGAATTCAGTCTTGCAACTGTTAAAACCTTCTTGACAGCAGCACAATTTTTTTTTTACATTTATTCCCACAGTGTCACCTGAGTTCAGCATTAGCAGGAATGTGAAAAAGGATCATGACTGTTGGTGGATCTTTATCCAACATATTGAAAGCAGAGCTCAGAGGATCAAAGTTCAAATTTATCCTTACCATTTAAACAATGACCTCAATACTAATTTAACTTATTTAACAGTAATAAGTTTTTAAATAGGTTTCTTAGGACCCCCTGTACAGCTTAACTTCTTTAAAGGAAAAATAATTCAAAACCATAATTCAAAACCAGCCACTTCCCCCACAATTTTGGAATTTTTAGCAGCCCCCAAAGTGTTACAGAGATAGAAAAATGGTCTCTCATTCTAGGTAAAGATGTTTTCTTGTTGAACTATTGGATAACCTTAGTAGACTTTAATTTTTGTAGCTTTGTCTCTCCAGCAAATGCTACAAAATACAATTATGTGTGAAAATCCCAAATACTGAAATGAATGTGACTTAATCTTTTCTGCTGTTATTACCTCACTTGGCTCTATAGAAAGCTGCCATAAGGTGACTTATACATCAGAGTAAATACATTACATTTGCGTGGGATAATGCTAGAGGTCTGCCTTCTGTTAGAATTTCATCTGAATTTCAGAGGTTTCCCATAAGAATGGTTGAAGCATCATTCCTGGTTTTAATATAGAAGATGAGCTGAATTTATTGCTGGATATACTATAGGATACTAGTCTTTGTTTCAGTGTATTTGTTCCTTGAGGATTCATATCTTGAAAATACACCTCACAATCACAAATCACTTGGGACTTGTAGCTGGAAAAGATATTTCACTGCATTGTAATTTTTCATTGTATAATCCACCATCTGCTGTTTGACATGCTGGGGGAAAAAAAGAAAAAAGAAAAGAGACTACCAAAATAATAATAATAATAAGAAATTGTTCAAAGTTGTGATTTCATAGAATAAGCCAAATCCACAGAGGAACAAACAAAGTACAGATACTTCAAAGACATATACGTCAAGTGCCTGACCTTTGTTTTCTTTCCATTTTATAAAAATAGGCTCCTCCTGATGGAGATCAGCTCCTTTTTATATAAATAGACTCCTTTGGAGATCAGTTCTCTTTATGTGTATGCCTAAAAATTATTTATAGTTACCTGTGCTATTTCTGAAAGGAAGATAATTCAGGGACTCAGGATCTGTTTGCCTAGTGTCCTTGTTCATCTTGATATTAACCAAAATCAAACATTCAAAATCTTGTGGGCACTGTAATCCTAATTCAAAGGTGAACTAGCTGGAAGGAGTGAGGATTAGTTGCAAGATTCTCCTGCCAGCAGAAATACCTTGGTAGAATCCTTCTCTGCTGGCAAATGTCAGAAATCTACTGGCAGAGGTAATCCACTGGCTAAATACTCCTTGCTATATTTTTTCTACCATTGAGAGGTGAGGTATGTTTCTGCCTCATTTACCAAGGTTACCAAAGTAATTTCCCTGGCTTTGAGTACCATAAGCAAAGAATACCATTTGCTGCTCTACCTAGGAATGGGTAAAGCTGTTGATTTCCTCAGAGACTGAAGTATCTTGGGCCAGTCCAGCCGCCATATAAGTCTGTTGCCGTCAGTAGCAGTGCCCACTGTCAGTGCTGAAGCACTGATGCTCAACTGCCAATCCAGTTAGTTTTTATGAGTTGCAGAGACCATCTTGTCCATCAACTCAATCAGCAAAATGTCTTTGATTATCCTAGTATACTACATCTACCTGGGAAATGAAGAATGGTTTCAACATCCTGTGGAGTTCTGGAGTTTGTAGTTTACTGAGTCCCAAGAGCTCTCTGGCTGAGAATTCTAAATGTCCCTCTCTAAACAGAAAACCCCTGGATTGCATAGGAGGTTGAAAGTGGAATAATAGCACTGCAATAGCGTAGTGAGGAAATGGCCTCGGTCTATACTGTTAAAACCTAGAGATGCTATGTTCTTTCTCAGAATATTTGATCCACACATGCTGCAAATTTTAATCTAGCTGTTTTTTTTCTTGTTTGGTGCAATTCATAGAATTTATTTGTATCTGTTTACATTAGTAATTTAACTATTTTAGTTTGAGCACTTTTCCAAGATAATATACAACAGATAAAAACAAATTAAAGCATGCTTAAAAAAACAGATTAAAGCCCTTTTTTAAATCAACTGCTTCAACAGCAGCACACACTTTCCACAACAGAGGTGTTGCTGTAGGAAAAAGCCCTGACTGTGGGGTTCTCCAGCTTACTGTCTGAAGATGGTTGGACATACAACAGGGCCTCCACCAAGAATCTTAAATTCTGAGTAGAGTCAAATAGGAAGAGGTTGTCTTTCAAGGTATGCTGGTCACTCTATACAGAGAAGAGGAATAATAAGGGAAAATATCCAGTTCCAAATCCAATCAGTTCTTCATCATTTAAAACATGGCCTCAGTTTCATGTGAGCAACTGTTGCTTGAATCAGATCTACTGCTATATGAACATATACATCAGAAAAAGGTTTGCTATGCTCAATAAGAATGACTGTGCAGTCCTCACAGAGATTGAAAAAAACAATCCAGTGCTGAGAATTGGATTTGTCACAGTGAGTAAGTTCACTCACACTTCTTAAGAGTCATTTAGAACAATTAAAAAGCATGAATATCGGGGGGGGCGTTCCCCAAGGGTCTGCCCTCAGTGTTCTCTGTGATAGATTTTATCTGAAGCCTAAATGTTCCTGTAGGATACTGGATACCAGGTGCATTGACTGCTTGTGGACTTAAAGAAAGGAAACTTCAAGAGCTGGCTCTGGATCTGAGTGTTGCTGTTTCCAAGGGCATAAAGAGGAGCATTTAATGGCTTCTACAAGTATAGTCAACTAGGCTGCAAAATTTAGATAAATTAAAAGGCAGATGATAAAGCAACCAATCAGATCATGGATTACATGTTAATCTTGCTTGGCTATGCACAAGGCTCAGCATTATCTTTTATGGCCACCTTTTCTTCAAATGAAACCTTTTTTAAAAATGCAAGAGCCTGTATTTAATTACCTTAAAACTTACTATTGTGGAAGAACAGATATGTTCTGAAATGTGCTTGTTAATTTCTTTTCATAGGAGAAGAGTACCAAGGAACAAAAGCAAAGCAATTAGGTCTATTCATATATTTTTTTTTTTAAAAAAATTCTTCTGTGAGAACTATTTGGAAAAAAGAAGCCGTTAATCATTTCTTTAAGTAAATGTGCATGCTAGCTAAATTGTACCAGCTGAAACATCTGTGACAGGAACAAGTGGATTACTATAAACATTTCCAAGAGACTTGAATGATTTTGCTTTGATCAGGTTCACACCCCTATTTTTGTGTGCACTTCCCATGAAAATTCATATCTGTGTCTGCGGAAGAAAAAGAGAATGTGATCATGTGTTTTAATTTAGATTGCTTACCAAAATTATGCTCATAAAAGGCCTGAACTGTGGTTGGATACAGTTGTAATTCATGCTTTACCAGATTGTATGACTGTGCCCAAAGTATTAGAGAAATGGCACAACAATTGTTGAGATGTCTCTTCTTATGCCATCTTGGTGGTTGTTGTTGTTGTTGTTGTTGTTGTTGTTGTTGTTGTGTGCCTTCAAGCCCGGGGTCACATCAAAAGATTCCACAATCAAACTTCTTACTAATTTAGGTTGCTCAGGTTTCTTGGCAATACAGAATTAAGGATTTGTTTTCTGTTTTTTCCTACATTCTTCTGTTTGGCTTTCTCTCGGTTTTGAAGTACAGATTTGTCCAATCTTGTTTACATGTTGGAACCAAAGGGATGCAGCATGAACCGTTTTGTTATTATATACATCAGAGATTCCAAATTGTGCATGCAGCTTTTAGTTATATTTAGTGGGATTTTAAAAAGAGAACCAGTGTAGTATAATTTTTGAACATTGGACTATGACCCTGGAGACCAGAGTTTGATTCTGTGCTCAACCATGGAAACTCCTTGGGTGCCTCATACTCTCAGCTGTATTTAAAATGTCCCAGTTGTACTGTTTGTGGTATTAGAGTGTATCCATCCATAAAGAGTCTACTTATCTCATGAGGAAGCCCGTTCATCCTAGTACTAACTTTGTACCTTGTACAAAAGAGACGGAATGGGAGTTCTGCTGGGATACTGTCCATCCTGATGCACAGCAGCTTCCCTGCCTGAGCTGGCCAAGATGGTCTTGGAGGTGGTGCTGAATCCCAGGACATCCATGCTTGATGGAGACTGCTTAGGATCTCATGGCTATCATGATAATAGTGGGGCTGTCACAGTGCATCAATGGTCCATTTATGTGGCAGGACATACGTTGGACCTGGGATTTGCTATTGGACAGATGGAGGATGATTTGGTTGTGGGGGAGGGCACACAACAACCCTGCTGTTATTTAAACTTTGGTTTGGTAATGGCAGACCCTCCTAGCAGGGGAGGAGGAATGACTAAGGTGGCCTATCTTGGAGATCTATGAAATATTAAAGATTGCTGAATAATCTGGGAGATTTTCTGGCTGATTGTTATTATTACCTTTATTTATATCCCACTTTTTCCCCAAGTTGAGACTGATAGGGCTGGTGATTTGGTCAAGCCTTGGTCTCATTCTGGAATGGTGAGATGGAAAGTGCCAGGGATACAATTGGTCCTGAGCTCCCATTACAGTGCTGTTGAAACTGTAGTTCACTGTGGTTTATAGAAGATCAATGAGCAACATAACAGGCTGGATGAAGGTTCAAGTGCAAGTTGTGCTGGTCATGGAACAGATATGAACAAAAACTGGCAAAGATCCTTCATTGTGCCTAATTTGCAGCAGTGAAGTTGGCAAAAATATCTTATTATGTCTCCACTATTCTTTTCTCAGCATGCCATCCAACATAGCAATTACAAGTGGTGAGCCACCTATTGGGATCAGGCTCAGATAGGCCAGGTTTAGAATCCTCATTTGCCTACTTGCTGAGCATCTTAAGAGATAGTTGGTCTCTTAACTCTTTCCCATCTTGGCCATCAAGAGCTGCTAGACATGGGCTGATTGGGTGGTAGATGCCTCACAATGTGAGTGAAAGCTACCTGCTGCCTTGAAGGAGGCTATAATTGGCCCTCTCCTGAAGAACTTCCACCCTATTGCTAATATCCCTTCTGCGGACAAGGTGCTTAAGTTTGCTGTGTCTGGGGAGCTTCAGATGGTCTTGAAGGAAACATATTATCTGGATCCATTTAAGCTTGGTTTCTCACCAGGTTATGGTATCAAGACAGCCTTGGTTGCTCTAACTGGTGACTTACTTCAGGGGAAAGGTGGTAGAGTGCTACCCTGTTGATTTTCCTGGATCTCTCAGTCACTTTTCAGACCATTGATTATGGTATCCTATTTGACTGGTTGTACTGGAAGCACTGGTTCAACTCCTATCTGCAAGGTTGATTCCAGAGAGCGGTGCTGTGGGACTCCTGTTTAGCCACATGGCCACTGTGCCACAGGATTCCATCCTGTCGTTCCATATCTATATGAAGCTGCTGGAGGTCAGTATGAGTTTTTGGTATAAAATGCTATCAGTATACTGGGAACATTTAGCTGTACTTCTCTTTGTCATGAGGCTGTGTAGACATTGAAGCAATGCCTAGATGCTGTAATGGGCTGCATGTGGGTCAATAAACTGAAGTTGCTTCCTGATAAGATGGAGGCTGTAAACCAGAGGAGGACTTGTACTTGGGTCTGGGAATTATGTAAGGCTGTAAGCCAGAGGAGGACTTGTACTTGGGTCTGGGAATTATGTAAGCTACCTGTCCTGGGTGGAGTTGCACTTCCTCACAGGGAGCAGGTGCATGACTGGAGATACCCTTGGATCCATCTTTGCCACTGGACTCCATGATTCACAGTGATTGGGGCCAACCTGGATAGTCTGCAGGCTACGGCAGGGGTAACTTATCTACAGTAGTCCATGCACTGATAACTTCTTACTTAGGATAGGGGTAACTTATCTACAGTAGTCTATGTACTGATAACTTCCTACTTAGACTACTGCAATGCATTCTACATGGGGCTGCCCTTGAAGATGATGCAGAAACTACCAGTAGTGCAAAACGCAGCAGCTAGACTGCTGATGGAAACACCACACAGAAACCACTCAACACTAATTTTAAAGGAATTGCACTGATGGCCAGCATTTTTCTGGTCTAAGTTAAAGGTGCTAGTGATAACACTTAAAGCCTGAAACAGCTTGAGATATCACTACTTGAGAGAGCATCTCCCCCTGTATATGCCTGCCCAAAGGTCTGTTGGAGGGGCTATCATCTGTGTCCCATTGCTGGGAGCAATATATTGGGGGAGTACATTGGACAGGGCCTTCTCTGTTGGGATACCCCAGTTGTGGAATACTCTCCCCTTGGAGGTCCAATGAGTGCCAACACTGGTGTCATTCATTGGCAAGTCAAAACATGACTTTTTATTAAAACCTTTGGGGCCTAACTGATTTTATCCGATTTGCATATGTGCTATGGCTGACATTATTTTAAATTGCTTTATCTGGTTTTGAACTGTTTGGCTTTAGCCCATAAATGATTGAATATATCAGTTAAAAGTGTTGTTATTATTGGTTGTTTTAAATTGATTTTATTGTAAGTCACTCTCAGATCTTTGTATATAGGGTGACATATAAATATTTTAAGAAAATAATAATAATTAATTTCTATGGCTTCTGTCAGCTTAACTATTCAACACATGTTTTGGTTCATTCATTACAGACTTAGTACATTTGAGGACTGTTGTTTATTGCAGTTTCAAAAGTAACTAAAATTCCTAAGATAAGTATAATGGAGCCAAGGTCTTTTCATCCCTAATTTAACGAGAAAACACCTGGCTTTTCTAGAATTCAGTTCAGAGCCCTGTAAATGCAAAGCTATTTTAAGAGGCATGAGGGAATCATAAGGTGAAGTGAACAATGTATAAAACACTACTAATGAACTAAGTTTTTCCACCCAGGTATCAGGTTAGATTTACCAAAATAAAGTAATTCAACAAAACATAAATGTTTTGAGCTACTTTTTGCTGCTCCAGAGTGACTTATTAATGGGTTGTTGAGTGGCAAAAGAAACTGCCCCTTATTCCCGTCTTACTATTTAATCAAGTGCTAACAGCATTTAGTCTCTGCAAGACTCAAAAGCTCCAAAAGAGGTTGTGCTGGTATAAACTGTTCCAGATCTCTTAGGAATAGTGGATGATTAAAGTCATAGCTGAGGTTACACAACTGCAAGAGGCATATGGCCTCACACTGTACTTTGCTTAATTATTCTTACCACTATTTTCAGAAGGTTAGATTTCAGTCATAACAATGTGCATTTACTGAAACTGAGTGTCATGCTGTCCCATCCTCTGCACATTTACTTAGCCCCATGCCATGCTCAGTGGGACTTGCTCCCAGTAAATGTGAATCTGCTTCCAGCTCATAGGAGTTACTGATGGGGAAAATATGCATAAGATTGATCTCTCAGATTTTGCTCTCCTGTATTTTTCCCCTGTAAGTTTACTGGAAAGAAGCACTTTGCTCTGGCCATTTTTCCATGGCATCTAAATGAGGGGAAACCCATGGGTATGGCTTTAAGTTACTGTAAAGTGGATCAAGCCTTGAAGGGATGGCAATGTTTCAGATTCATTGCTTTCTAATTATGCTACATGGCTGATTCAAGACAGAACATCTTTCCAGGCCCCAGACAGTCTCTCTGTGGAGAATCATCTCTGCCACAGTTATGTTGTCACATGGGCTGTTAGCATCAGGCTGAGTTTCAGTGCAGGGCTGGTCCTATTAGGCAAAGTGAGACAGCTGCCTCAAGGGGAAGATGCTGGGGGACACAGATTGGAGGTCTCTGCTGAATTTCCTACCTGTTTCTTTGACTAAAAGGCAGAACTGTGTATGCCACATAGCCTGGCTTGGTCCCCCTAAACTTGCCTGCTGCCTCAGATCCAATAGTACATTCCCCCAGTGCAACAGTTGAAGTATATTTCAGTCTCCTGTCCAGTCAGCTTCTATAAGTAGGTTGAGAAGGAGGTGCTACCATATGCAGAAAAATATCTTGGGTTAGCCCTTTCTCTATCACTATCTAGAACTCCCTGCAGAAGGTACTGCCTCTCCCCTGCCCCTAAGATCTCAGACTCCTTTTTCTGTTGACATGCTAGATGTTGTAGGAAATAGTTCAGTCTGTGAATATTTTAGCAAATCCAAATGTACTGCTTTGTACACTAATTGGTCTATGCTGTATGCCTTAAGGGAGTGCTCATGTGATTTCTTTTAAAATAATATGTATTGGGTTAATTAATCAGGAATGAATATGGTTCCTTGGTTCTGTTCAGAGCCAGCTTGCCATGCTCCCGATGAATGATTCAGAAAACTAGTTTTCAGCAAATATAGTGATAATCTGGATTTGGGCTGAAAGAAAATGCCAGACTGACTTGAAAAATAAAACAGGTTTGTGATACTAAGTCAAATTTCTTTGTTGGAAAACTATAAAGAGATGTCAGGATATCCTTAGAGAAGGTCAAGGATAAAACATCAGCAACCACGGTGTCTGAGTTTTCTCACACTGCAGTAGCAAATGATCAGGTGAGCAAATGTTGCCTTGTAAAAAGCAAAACAAAACTCTTCTAGAAGTATTTCTAAACTATGGAGCCATTACATTGTGAAGTAATATATCTCAGTATGAAGGCGCCATGTGCTGTTTGGAAGACAAGAATCAGCTCACTCATCTTTTCTGTTTTAAATGTAGCGAAGGGGTACATAAATCTGGTGCCAGCATTGCTATCATCTTGGCACCCAGCAAAAACATTTGTATTCGTCAAGGCATTTTAATAGATTTTACTGATTTAACTAAGCAATGTTTAGTCTGTTTTCAAACTTTATCTCGTGTGTGTGTGGGGGGGGGGTCTTTTTTGTATTTTTTTATGCTGTACGATAAGCAGCAATGTGTGTACACATTTGAATAAAACATAAAGTTGTTGTTGAAACGATGCATATAGGGCACATTTCATCCTGTTTAGCCTCTGTATCTTGAAAAACAGAGGACAGAAATTAGTTCAGTTACATTTGTATGTCATAATTAAAGCAGCGATGTAAAAGAACAGAGAAAAGATGTTGAAGTACTGGGGCATTCATGTACTTTTGGAACTGATGATTTAAAATGGAATAAATGGAGGCTTGTGTAAGCCATTCCTCCTCATGTTGGAAGAATCCATGCAGAGCCAAAAGGACATGACAGCCCTACTCTTTCAGTGACCATATCCTCTGCCATCCAATCATGATATTTTTCTAGAGTATCCAAAAGAACCCTATGTTTACAGTAAGGTGCACACACAAAATACTTTCACATGGGACAGGAGCCTGGCCCACAGCACCCCTTTTGTTTAGAAAATCTTTACGTGTGTGTGTGTGTGTGTGCACGCACAGGGATTTTTCACATACATGTGGATGCTGGGGGAATGGCTTTTCTCTTTGTGGGTGAGGGGAGAGCACGATTAGACTTCTTTTTGCAGATAAAGGTATATTGACCTCCAGGCAGATTTTTATTTACTTAGGGTGGATTGTGGATTCTTATGTATTGCGTTAGAAAATAATGGATTACTATTCTGGTTTCTTTGTAAGCTGTGTTTTCCTTATTTGGATATTTAGATGAGAAAAGCAGGCGACTTCATTCTAAGTGATAGCACCCAGAGAGGACCACTCTTGTTTCAGGGCAGCTTTATTTTTTATTTTCTAAGTTTTTTAAAAAAAAATATTTTACAAAATGGAGTAAGACAATCCATTTCTGGTTATAATCTTTGACTGAGGTCTTGAATTGAAAACATAGTTACAGTGACAGATCTCCATCCTTGTAGTTACATCTGCCCCTGAAGTCTACCTTTGAAGCCAGGCAGCCTCCTCAACAAAAGGATTTCCAAGGTGCTAGAGAGCAGGAGACTGAGTGATGATGTGTCCAGCCCTCTCCCAGTGAAACAGGGATAGTTCCTCACCCCTGTCTCTTAGATTGAGGGATTGCCACTTGTCAGCTAATTCTGGCTTCATCTTTATCAGCTTCAGATCACCTGAATTCCCAACTCATGATAATGATTAAAGTAGATAGGCCAGGTTAACACACACACACACACACACACACACATTCCCCTTGGGGAGAAACACAAACATAGCAATGTAGCAATGCCTGGACACTTCAGCTATGTTGCATTCCATGACATTACACATAAGGCATCATTCCTTTCCATTCCATTATGTTGCATGTAAGCCATCTTATGTTAGTCCATTTTATCATAAAGCCATCAAGATGTAATACTTCTACCAGGACATTTCATCCTAACCAATTATCCATGGCAGAATCTCATCATACAGTTTAGCCAAGATGTCTGTCTTACCAGTATCTACATAAATCAGCAGCATAGGACAGCCTATCAAGGATATTAGAAACAACATATGTGGTGGGTCACATTATTGCCTTCTCCTCCAGCTTGGAAAATGTGCTCAAAATCAGCCTGATTTATGGGACTTAGCTCTTTTATTCTCTCCTGATGCCCACTCAGTGCATTGGTTATTCAATCTGCCCTAGATCCTATCTTTATGTTTGGTACACTAGAGGTCTTCTGGTGATCACTGTGCTCTTAGAAATCTTTCCACTACCTATCATCAGGTGTCATCTAGTGTACAAACCTACAGGGTTACCTCTGGTCAGCATCTGTTTCTTTATTTACATTTCTAAATGGAACCCCAGACTGAAACCTAAGCAAGCTTTCTCTTTTGGTACTGCAATACAGAAAGACAACAAATACTGTCACAGCTCTCTATATTCTACAGTCTGCCAGGGCCTTGGTGTCAATATGCTATATTTTAAGGTTATGTTATCGGGTCTAGAAGTTGACAAATGAAATCTGCTTGATCTATAACACTAATAGCAGGGTGTGAAATAACAGGACTCCCAGAGTTGCTGCCTGCTTGGAGGTTGCCTAGCTTCAAAGGTAGTTTTTTGGGTCACTGTTGGTTGTTACAATGATGCAAGGAGCATAATAGTGGATTCCAATAATTATGATGTTGTAAGCCCAGTTTATGACATTGTAAATCCTGAGCAGGATGCCAGCCTTCATCTTTAATGGTGTATCAGAAATCCTTTCTCCGTTATAGATTTTAACCGTTGCATGATATAAATACTGAATGGGAAACAATATTTGTATCATATTGACACCAAGGCCCTTTCCACACCTTACCTTTTTTCGGCACTGGAGTGCGGGGATCATGCGAGCAGCCTCCAGCAAGAGGCTCTCGCTTCCCTGCTGCTTCAGCTCCGCACGAGCTGCCTGTTCCCGAGCAGGTAGCGTGAAAGCCCCGCCTCTGCCTTTCGCAGCGCAGCCTGGGAGTTTCCCAGGCTGCGCTGGGGCAGGAAGCGCAACCACCACAGCTCCAGAGGCTCTGCACACATGGCAAATGCGCACGGGGCCTGGGAGCAATGCACAATCGTGCACCGTTTTCGGCTTCCAGCCAAAAATGAAAATGTGTGCAATTGGTGCCTGCCGGCCCCTGGAGCATTGCGCGATTGTGCATGTGTTATGCAGATCGCTTCTCACAATTGTGTGATGCTCCAGGTACCCTTTCGCATAGCAAATGCCATGTGGAAAGGGCCCGAGTCTTTGCATTTGAAGTTATAGTACATATTTTCAAACTGATAGAGTGGCTCAGCTACTTGTTGACATACTGAATTCCTATTTAAAAGGTTGTTATTGTTGTTGCTCCTGCATGCTTCAAGTCATTTCTGACTTATGGTGACTCTAAGATGAATATATCATGAGACCTTCTTGGTAAGATTTGTTCAGATAGGATTTGCCATTGCCTTCCTCTGAGGCTGAGAGTGCCCAGGATCACCCAGTGTGTTTCCATGTCTGAGCAGGGATTCAAATCCTGCTCTGCCAGAGTTATAATCCAACACTAAACCACTACACCACACTAAAAGGTGCATTGCCTGGCGCATGCCCTAGATCAGAATTAAAGCATCTGGAAGCTTATCTTTGATATACTTGGCCTTTAGAATAAAAAACCATTTGTCTATAAAGGTCATTTTGACCCTAACAGCGAATTGTAAAATGATTATACACTGGCCGTGTACCTCAAAGGCTAATAAATTTCATTCAGAATTAGGCAGGTTCACTAATATTTGGATCATGGATTATAAGCACAGGCAAGCTCCCATGAAGAGTGGAAAAATAATACAGTTACATATTTAGAAGACTGATCAAGACATCAGATTTTTGGGTAGAATGATATGTAGATAGTAAGTATTTATAATATATAATTAAATGTTTTATAATTGTATTATATATAATCAAAAAGTTTTAAAAAGTACTGTTTAAACCACAGCATGGTCTTGAAAGTCCTTCCTTTAGCAAGCTTCCTTTAGCAAGCATGCTCAAAAGCCTATTGAGTAATAGTTTGAAAAAGTCTTTAACTGTTATGGAAAGACAGAAAGGAAGAGAGATTGTAGGCTCCCTAGAATGGGAGCTCCTAAGCTTATGGACAGCCACTGAGAATGAAATTCTAGTTGGATTCTTTGCTCCTATAACACCCACCCACATGTAATGGGTACTGTATAGGTTTGGGTCCTAAATAGTTCTTTGTTATGTTTTTCACTGCATTGGCTGTAGCAACAGCCTAGTTAACAACCTGTTTGCCCCTTCCATGCACTGAAATCAACAAGGATTGCCTTTGTTTTCCCTTGCAAATATATAGCAGGAAACAGAAATGTTGTCTGCTGTGACATGTGGAAAGCTGGCCCATGCTGAGGTCAACATTCACAGTAAGTTATGCATTTAGGATAGGATGACTAAATCTTGTAGATGTCAGAGAAGATCAAGTCAAAAAGTCATCATCACTAACCAGGACCTTTGCTGTGGCATGTTAAATGGGAGCTACAAGCCATCCACATGTTGAAGCAATCACTCTATGGTTTCAGTGCATGCTGAGCTCAGCATAGAACCATTTGACTCTCTTTCTCAAAACATCAGATTGACATCTGAATTTACCCTTAGTTGCTGTTATGCCAAATTTTTGAGAAACCTTTCTATGCTCCTTTCTACACTTCTACACATTGCTTTCTTTCCAAAGACAAACTGATAGACTAGGGTGGGCAGGTTTCTCAAGATCTTTTTTTCCATGAATTTCCGACTTTTCCCATTGCTAAGTCCATTACTTGCTGTTCCTCTTATTTGTACTGGCAGCATTGTGTACATTTTTAAAATGGATACCAGATTTCATTGACTTCAGTGTGGTTGTGCATGTTTAACAAAGGTATGCAGTGTTTTATGCACATCTAAAGAAAAAAAAATCAATAGTGTTTATGCTATCAACACATTTTTTTTCAAGATTTGAAATGTTTAGATTTTTTAACCAAATTTCTGTCAGTTTCTATTTTTGGTCTATAATGTGTGTGTTGGGTATAATCCATTAAAAAAAAAAACTAAAAACAAAACAGAGATGTTTCAACACATCTCTCTCTCTCTCTCTCTCTCTCTCTCTTTAACACCCCTTCACATACACACATTTTATGACCTTTGTGCTTCTTCCTTGGATGTGCAGCTTAAGAAATAAGAGATACCGGTATGTGTGTTGCAATTGCAAAACGCACCTTCATCCCAACAATATCCTAGTATTAAGATTCCTTCTTAAAATTGTAATTGCTGGGAAGTACAAATGGAGTAGTGTGTTTTGCTAGTCTGCTCCCCCCTCCAGCACATCCTATCCCCCCAGTGACTGCATAATGTAAGCTTTTAATAAATTAGCTGCGCTGTAGCCTCTTGATGGCAGTGTATTTCCTTCTTGAGTTCATAGGCCTTAGAGAACATTTATGTCTCATTACATCCAGTACAGCAGTTATGCCCTAATAAATCAGGGGAGCTTTGCAGAGACGGTCTTGACAGTAATGAATCTTTCTGTTGGCGTTTCCACTTCACAGGCACAAATAATGAAGCAAAACTGCCCCATCTGGTCACTCAGTAAGAGTCAAATAGCAGCAGGGAGCTATTTGCTCAAGCATGACAAAGGTCATTGTGTGGAGCAGGATGGAACAGTAGTAGGCAGGGCTGTGAGTGACAGTGCAGAATGAAGCCATTTAGGGGGCTTTTATCATAATTACATTTATTAGCTATGCTGCCAGTTTTCCTGCCCCCCATTCACAAAGACTGTGTGTTGCTGCATTTAAAGGTTTCTGAGCTGGCTGGAGCAGAGAGGCGTCTTGCAGAAACAAACCAAAGAAGCTCAGTCGGAAGCTAAGAATTTATAGACGTTGTTTGGCTCTCTCTATGTCTATGTGTGCATATGTGTGCAGAGTTTTTAGGCAGTTCCATTGTGGCAGAGTATGAATGGGTAAACTCACTGCTAAGAATTGTCATGACACACTTAAGTTCCTGAGAATCTCCCTATAGTATTACTGTAATTACTCACATGTCGTTTTGTTGACAGTTTACATACTATTAAATAACAATTAATTACACTTTCCATGGGTATTCAGTAGATTCTGATACTTCACTCATATGGACAAGTTACACCTTTACAAGGTTTTCTCACTAGATGCTTAGTTCCCTATTAGGAATAGTGTAGTTTAAAATGTGTGTGTTGAAGAGTGACGGGATCTGGGTACTAGATATCAGTCCTAGAATATGTACAATAATAAGAGATAAGAGTGTGTCTCTGAGCATGTGGTTTGTTGCCCCTGAGGACTGGCTCACACATGGGATTTCACTTAACGTTGTCTCTCAGTTGGTAAATATCTCAGCTGTACTACTTGGATGGCTCTGAATTGCTCTGGGTTGTATCATTTTAGATGGCACTCCATACCAAATCTTAAAGACAAAGCAAGTTTGAAGTTCTCTGGTAACTCAGCCAGATGCTGTTTTTATTTATTTCCTGGCCAAGCAAACGGTTTAATACTGGGGAAACTCCATTGGGAAGAATAAAACAACAGCAAGATTTTTGTAGTTTTCTCTCTGTTTTCCCATTTTGTGAAATGTTGTAGGGAATTACTTTGCTCTGAAATGAACATGGTTTTCCTGTGCAAAATCCATGGTGCATTATATAGAGAAAACACAGTTTCTGCAAAGAAGACATAGTCTTTAGTGCAGGAAAATTCTGTGTACTTCTTTACAGATTAATTCCCCAGAACAATTTGCAGTGTGAAAATGCCAGGAAAATTCTATGAAGAAATCAATGTACATTCTGTATATATTTTGAAGTAAATTTGTCCTTAAAAGCTTAAATAAGTCATGTTCTGGCTTGGTGCTAGAAAGAAACCAACCTGGCATCAATTTGTCCTCCAGATAATAGGTATGAAGGTCGTTACTAATATGTTGGCACGATTACTGCAGTTGTGCTACTGAAAAGTTCAGGAAAATGCTCCCTGCCTCCCATTATTTCTGATTTTCACAAGTCTGAGTGGACTGTGTTCCCCTTCTGCACTCACCCACAGAGACACAGCCTAGCAAGTCATGTGACTGCTACATGCACACTGCACACTGATGCTTTGAGTGGCTATGGAGCAGCAGTCACTCAGTCAATATCCTTTCTTTACCCATCTCTGTTTCCCACAAACAAGTGCACTGAATGTCATGCCTGGGCTGCCTTCAAATACGTAGAGAAACATCTTCTCTTTTACAGCTCACATCAACTGAGTTAGTTTAACCATGCATCCTGTATCACTGTTTGGAGAAGCCAGCTTGTCAAGGCAGCCCTCTTGCCCTCACCCCAATGTAGCAAGCATACTTTCTCTGGTTCTGCAGCAGTGATCTCTTTTATTGGATAGAATGGAGGATGTAGAAAAAGTAATCTTAAATTTTTTTTTAATTGCAACTAACTTCAGTCTATATAGTAGATCATGTTTTCAGTGTCTCTCCCTGCTCCCTCCCTTCCTCCTTGCTAGCTGCATAAGAGCCCACAAAGAAAGATCACATGGGTAACTTCCTGTGTGACCCTTTCTCCTTCCCCTCTCGTTGTTCAGACCATGTCAGAACTTACCTAGTAAAAAATAATAGGCTAAAGCCTTTTTCTGTTACACTGAGAAGCAGTGAGTTACAGCCCTGGCCATTACAGGCAAAATGTAACACTGTTCCAGCTTGTAACTGCAAAAAAATAACTAGTTTGCAAAGTGTCTAATTAATAACATGTTATATCCCTGTTCTGTCTAAATATACTGGATGAAAATTTTTTAATATTTAAATATTGTTATTAAGAATAACAAATTATTCAGAATATAAGTTACTAAGAATGACTTACATTAACTGTCCAATTTCACTGAACATTGCTGGTTTCAGTGATGTTGGACAATAGCTTTCCAAGAGTTTAGCTATCAAATTTTAAGTTACCCATCCTTTGTAAGTTAATCACAGTAAGAATGATTATTTTGTTAATGGTCATCTTGAATGCCAGAATTTACAAACAGAGATCAACAATCCCCTTGGGTTCACCTATGACAGAGTCTAACACTATAGAATTCCTGTATTGGCAGCAGACTAGGTTGGTATTTATCAGCCAATGGTACCTATATCACCTCTACTGTCAACAGTACAAGTACTCTAGGTGGGAAACCAGTGTTTATTCATAGCAATAAAAACATTCCCATAATAGTACTAGAATTTTTAATGTGGATTTTATCTGTATAATTAATATATATATATATACACACACACGTATGTATGTATATATTTTAATAAATATTACTAGCAATAAAATTTATGCTCAATAGTATTATTATAGTTCTACAGTATGAATAGAATCGTTGTTTTTGTTTGCTCCCAGCAATAATATGGCAAATTGTTTTGTCTTTAAAATTTGCTGTAAATCACCGATACAATAACAGTACACCTGTACATATCACCCACCTCATCCCACATACTCAGTTTGGGGCCTTACACAATATAGCAGAAGACCTGTTAAAGATAACTCTATATACTGAGATGTTATAGATGGCAATTAGTCCAAGAGCTTCCTATGTAACGTTCTACTGAAAAAAAAGAAAACAAGAAAGGTTAACTGACTACATCCCTCTTTGTGTTGGGGAGACAAAGTTTTTCCTTTTCTTAGGTAGCTTTTTTATGATCTGATTCTTACTGTAACTTATTGCCCACATTTTTTAAAAAATTAAATATTCAGATGGTGCCTTTCCATCAAAAAGCATGATCAAAAAGGCAGAACATAAAATGATTTTAAATGTTTAATAAAACCCAACATCATAAAAATGACAGAGGAACTGAGGAGAACTAATAATCCATCAACAACAGACTTGAAAAAGCAGCAGGGAGTAAAATCAACTCTCTGTTGTCAACAAGACAACTTAATTGCCAACCTTAAGCTTAAAAGAAAAATTCTGACTCAGTGACATATTGGTATATTTTAAAGTGCAGCCACTTAATGACAGGCCCCAAAACCACACCTCCAAAGAATTTCCAATAAAGCAAGCAGCGGTGTTGATCCATATCAATAAACTGGCTCTAGCAATTCACTTTTGAATCAGCCACAGGCCTTTCCTAAAGCTAATGGATTTTATTGCCCTTTCAAGGTCAAGCCAGCCCTAAATACTTTGTCTTAAAACTTTTTATGAATACAGTCCTCCCTCCACATTTGCTAGGGTTAGGGGCAGAGGACCCCCATGAAAGTGGAAAAAACATGAATGACTCTAGGCCCTCCCAAACCATATTTAACACACAAATAAGTCTGATGGCCATATTCAATCCATCATAGATTCCTTTGAGGCATCAGGGTTCCTTCACGAGGCAGAAGTGAGTGACTGGTGGGGCTTACTACCACCTCCACTGCTGCCCCACACCATTTTTTAATAGAGACTTGCATGCCCTGTTCACAGTTTCTCAGTATCACAAGGCTTACAGCCTCTATTGAAAATGGCACAGGAAGGTGGCATTGCTGACATTAAATAATCCGTGAATAATCCATTCCGCAAAAGTAAAACCTGCAAATGTGGAGGGCTGACTGTATACTATTTGGGGGAAAATCCACCTGTGTCCTCCAAGCTACTGTGAAGACCTCAGCTGTTCTCAGAGGACACTTAAGAACCTGAGAGAAGTGGCAGATGATATCAGGATCCTGCTAACTAAGAAGTTCCAGGGCTGAGTCTGTGCAAACTCATTACACCACTGTGCTTTCTCACATACGTTTTATGCTTCTACCTTTTGGCTTTCTTTTATTTTGTGAGTCTTACCCTTTTTATTCTGAGCTGCTTCCAGGGGCATTCTTGATCTTTTTTTGGTTGGCAAGTAGGCTATATATTTAATTAGTAAATAAATACATATATAAATAGTAGTGTGATCCTCTTACAAGAGTGGGATACCAATAGCTGGTCTAACATGTTTTTGGAAATACTGAGATGGAGTTCTTCCCTATAATCAGGCTGTGAGGTGGAGGAGGCTTTCTTTGATGCATGAACTCCATGTGGTAATGGCCTGTTTCCTGGACTACGCCTGTGTCCTCATCTGCTCTTGAAATAGGTCCTGGATTGGGAGCACTCCACTTAGAGCAGACTCTTGCCTTCTAAAGCACAGACAAGATCAAGTGTTTCCTCAGCCTCTGATGGCTTGTCTGCAGTGCTTGGGAAAGCTTCCAGTTCAAGTGGTGCAATTTGTCTCATTTGATTCCGCCACTGCCTGACTGACAAGCTCTGCATTATTTACATTGGCTTGGTGGCGGTGGCCCTGAAATAGTGACTAGATCCTCTGCTTCAGGCCTAGTCCAAAGAAACTGAAAATAGGAAGTCATTCTGAGCATTCGCAAAGGATCACAATGAATAAGTGGATTGGGCAGGCTTTACTTCTAAGACCCTCAGAATTCCTAACCCTTGCGAAGTCTTAGAGAATGTCCAATTCCCTTCTCTCAAACCTATCTGTAAGATTATCCTATTCAGGTTCTCCAAATCTGGATAGTCTAATGCATATCATGCTTATCTAGTATTTGGTATGTAAATGTATATATAGTATGCATATATATATAGTATGTAAATCTAGTACACTATACAAATTAAATATATTATGCAAATGTAAAGTTGAAGGCTTTCGCAGCCGGATTCCATGGGTTGTTGTGGGTTTTTCGGGCTATGAGACTGTGTTCTAGATGTTTCACCTGCATCTGTAGCTAGCATCTTCAGAGGATCTCTGACGAGGCCAGCCACAGATGCAAGTGAAACGTCAGGAGCAAATATTATGCAAATTTTCATGTTGTGCAAATTAAGCACATTAAGCAAGCCTACTCCTGTTCCTTGTTGGCATACCCACCTGCAGCCCCCACCATCTTGTGCATGGCTGTACAATGGTTGCTTTTTTTGCCACCAAAGTTGTCACGCCCTTCATTTCCTCACTTTTCCAGGAGTGGTGACAACTGCAGTCTACTTGCTGCTTCGCCACTTTGAACCTGTCTTTTGCCTCCCTGGCTGTGTGGCACATGCTTATTTTCAACACTGCAGCCTTCAAGGATCTGGTTAGAACAGGATAACACTTTCCATAAAGCCTTCTCTTCCTCCTCTCCTTTGTCCTACTTGATAGAGCTTTACAATACCTCCTCCTCCTGTTCCATGATATTTTAAAAATTAAAGTTACAAGAGCCCTCAACCAGCCTAGCAACCCTAGCTGCCAGACCAAAGAACTTCTGGTGTTCTTATATTTGGTCCCACTTCCTACCACATGAAAGATACGTGTGACCTTATGTCTGTAGGTCTGAAACAGGGCATATGGATATTGGAAGAAAATTCCAATTGGTAAGCACACTTTTGAGCATATAGCGATTTTGTATTTGTGTCAAATCAATGTTATCACTGTGTTGTTCATTTTGACCATCATAATCAGCAAGTTGAACAAGGACCAACTGTGGGCATAAATATTTCTCAGCACTTTTAGAGGAAATGCTTGAATTTTCAATCAGTCAGTCGCGTATGAAAAATGTAATAACTGTTAATGTCCCTTCACATGCCGAATAGCTTCCAGCCATTATGATGCTTGAAAAATATGAAAAGACTGCCTTTAAAAACATGGCAGTAAAGATAACCAGACACCTAATTTTTGACTAAGTACTTAGTTTTTGAATAAATGTCATTTTTGACTAACTGTTGAAAAAAGATTATGCAAATCCAGGCTGTAGTCCTTTGAGCTGGCAGCTGGAGTTGAGCACCCAACCAACAGGTCTCCAAAAAAGGCTATCTGTAAATATCATGAGGGTTGCTAAAAATGCTGAGTGAAAAGACTTAACTGCAGTATGTGAAGTCATATCCCTAAATGTATACATGTTAGCATTAGCACCAGACAATGAGCAAATGTGGTCTGTGTTTCAGCATAAAGTATTTAAACTTTAATTGCAGTTGATTTGTGTTCCAGACATAAGCTGTCTTGCCACAAATTATGCACCTGCAGAAGTGGAATCCTGCTTAACCACTTTCCGTAAAAGGAAAAAAAATGGAGTGAATTGATTTCACAAGCCTGCTTAAAAATATGGTACTTCTGGTAGGAAAGAATAGGAGTTTACACTGAAAGTTTTATCTTATTTGACTGCTGGATAACAATCAATACTACAGTCACTGGTATAGGGGTAATTATGCCAGAGTAGTTATAATTAACAGCTGAAGTTTTCCTGTTCAGCTATATAGATGTGAACTATAGGCTGGAATGAACTTTTAAATAGTCTGATGCTCAAATTGTTAGTGATGAAAAGAAGGAAACATTATGTTCTTCATTTCTTTGGAAGTTTTTGAAGTAGGTTTAGCAGGGTGTCGAAACCTCCCTGCTGTGCTGTTGCTGTTAAAAGCTGTTTGACACTTGAACAGATTGCATTTGAGGGTGGTGGAATCTCCGTCTTTGGAGGTCTTCAAACAAAGATTGGATGGGCATTTTCCAGGAATGTTTTAGTTGTGTTTTCTTGCATGGCAGGGGGTTGGAACTAGATGTGGTTCTTTCCAGCTCTATGATTCTGTTATTCTAGTGAGAGTTATTTTGTTTGTTCCCAAGTATTAAATTCCAACAGGTATTAATTCAACTGAACCTCTCTAGTAGAGGGTTCCAGGTATGTCACCAAGCTACAAATTCCAGTATTCCATAGGATGCTGCCATGGCATTTAAAGTAGTGTCAAACTGATATATGAGAATGTCATGCAAGTATATTTTGTGTGGGTAGTACTGCGCTACCAAGTACATTCATTAAACAAATAGTGCTGAAGTGTATCATTTAATATAACAAGATTCAGTTGTGTGTACCTATTATTCACCAAGATTGTAATAAGGTCTTCAAATTCCATAAAATGTAAGGTATTCAAAAGGAAAAAAAATGGAGCTGTGTCAGAGATGTTCCTTACCTGCAATGCTATATGTTCTAGGAGCCTGAATGCTCTTATGAGCACCTGCCCAAAAAAGGAAAGAACTTGCTACTGTGAATTTGCCTACTTTAGCTTGAGTGCTTTCATTTAGAAACAAAGGAATGGGAGATTCTTTCTTACCTTCAGTTTCCAGAAGCAGCATATGTGCAGAGATATGGCCAGGCGTTGCAACTCAGATGTTGTATTCAGCACAATGAACCTACTGTACGCTGTCTTCTGAAGTCTCACTTAGTCTCCTGTTATGCATAACCTATCCCTATGTTAGGCAGAGAGCCAGCGCAGTGTAGTGGTTTGAGGATTGGACTATGACCCTGGAGACAAAGGTTTTGTTACCCCATTGGTCATGGAAACCTAGTGGATGACCTTGAGTGTGTCACACACTCTCAGCCCCAGAAAACCCTGCCGTAGGGTTTCCATACGTTGGAAATGACTTGAAGGCACTCAACAACGGCAACAACAACAAGTTAGATAAGGCTCCTAATATAAACCTTCAAGTTTTTCACTTTGGCCAAAGGAAGAAAGAGGCTTTTTCTCTTGACCAAATGGAAAACACTTTTGCAGGTTTTTGTTGGGAGCACTACCTTGGAACTGTTATTTCCTGTTAGTTAACCAATTCAGTTATTTGTGTGTATTTGTTCAGTTGTTTGTGAATTTTCTAGCCAAGACTGAAGAGCCAACTCAATAAGCATTTTTTAGCTAGTCATTAAACACCTTCTTCCTTTATTATTTACCATTTGATAGGAAAGAAAAATCTGCTTTGTGAGTGTGAACACCAAAGGATTTTTGTGCAAATCAGAAAGACCAATAAAGCATTGATAGAATGTATATACAAGGAAATGCCTTCCACAGAGATTTCAGTGGAGAGTAAACCATTAACACCAGGGGGCTCCATGTGGCATTTGCTTTGTGCTTCTGGTTTAAATAAATTCCCAAAAAAATTACACTTACTGTAGAATTTGGTATTAGGAGATGGTCTTTCCCTATCAATGACTGAAAGCAAGCTCTCTCAGCAAACAACGAAAAAAAAAAAGATATTTGAAGTGAGATTTCTAAATCAATTTGAGAAAGGACAAGACAATTGTGAAGAACATTATATTGCTTGTGTTTGCAAAAGAAATATTATCATGTTTTGCATAGTTTGTTTTTAAATAAAATAGTTTGCAATCCTACTGTGACATATAGGGAGAGGAGCTATGTAATTTGGTTAGGAGAAAGCAATTATGAAAAAAATAGATCAGTTTAGATCCTATTGAAATTATTTTCTTGTTCCTTTTCTTTGTTTTAATCCAGGCATGCCTGCCTTGTGAACCACCAAGTCAAACACAACACATCAGTGATGTTTGGCATTTCATGAAGGGCTTGATGGACTTCCAGTTTTTCCTATGTGCTTGCAGCACCAAATACCTGCCACCCTCAAAATATGGCTAGTGCTGAATTTGGCTTGGTGGGTCACAAATTATACCACTCATTCTTCTTTCAGGGAGATAATCAGTATAAATGAGGAAAGGATATAGGAAGCCTGGCTTCCTAAATTCCTATGGCACTGATGGGAGAATAAATCTCCTCCTCCCCCCCCAAATAAATGAAGTAAAAATAAAAATGCATTCCTTGAAGAAATGGAAATTTGGTAAAGGAAGCTCTGCACTTATACCTCTGAGAACTTGGTTGCTAAAGTAGTCAAGAATTAAATGTGAACAGGCAAATGTTAGCTTAAGATTTACATTTTTAAAAAACCTATTATTTAAACTTATTTCCATTTGAGCAATCTCTTTAAATTTTCAACTTGAGCAAAAGCAACAAGTTCCATAGCATTCATCATTAGCTGATATACCCATAACACCATGCATAAATATTTTAGACCAGCATCTTGAACTTTAAAACAAACAGGGCTTATACCAGGCCAGTATTGCAAATGGGATGAAAGGGACCACTGAGGAAAAAAACCTTCTTGCCAAATGGTGCCGCATATTTATTGATGTCAGCCTGACATGCTACTGCCCATACCACTCCTTTCTATTCTTCTTTATTTTACTATATTGTATAAATACAAATTGCACTCAGTCTCATTAAGGGATGTTGCAACTCCCAGAAGCAAGTTCTCCAGTCTCTGGCCTATTTCTACTAGAATCTTGTATCTCATGCAAGTAGCTGCTGTTTGGACAGGAAAGGATCCTGTTCTCAGAAGCAAGATATGATTCGTGCAGCCCCCTGCTGGTCACATGCCACTACAGTAGAACAGTATTTTCAGCTTCCCTTGTAAAACAGAAGTAACACTTATCCAAAAGAAGCCTGCTCTGTTCAGGTTATGTTTGAGCCACTAATTACAAACTTCCTCCAGAAACAGTTGAAAAGAAAAATTTCTTTTGATCATGAGTTCTGTGTTGGTTTGTAATGGCTTGGTACACTGTATATGTATACTGTATGTGTATTCCTGTAATGGACTAGCAGTTGGTGGCTCATGTGCCAGTGGAATGGTGAATTCAGTCCAGAATTTAGCCCCTATGCTCCAAGAGCTGTCCAAGGTGCTGAATCACATCTCTAGAATAATCAGCTGTCCAAACTTACTACTTGGCATCAATAGAGACGGATGGCTCCATATTATCCAATTACAGCCCAGACATAATGCTTCACATCTATAGAGGCTGATGGCTTTATATTACTGAATCCACTCTGGGTTTTAGTCTGAACTTTGAAGACGCTCTCTAGGATTCTGATACTATTACAGGGATATAGTTCATAACTTTGGAATACTTCTTTAAAGTTCAGAAGAGGGTAGAATCACCAAGCTATTGAAACAGAAGTTCTCAGGTGACGTCACCTGAGAACTGAGATTTGGGGACAGGTGGGTGGGCAGGCAAGCAAGCAAGCAAACATTGCCTGAGCTCTTCTTCATTGAGTGTCCTGGATCGAGATATGTTGGGTCCAGATCAACTGCTCGAATTCAAGGACTGACTTCCTGCAGCAGACATCTGTTCTAGCATCAAACCTTCTCCACTGTTCCTAGTCATCACTAGTCCTTCTCCTCATGTGTTTAATAGCAGCATGAATCCCCAGTTAGAGAAAGAAATGGTGGTGGATAGCAGGAGGATGGATTGATTTAGGAAGCCACCCTTCTGAGCTTGGAAGTAAGTAGTTGCAAAATAATGGACTACTTTCATGTCATCTTTTTATTTTTATTTTTTAAAAGCCTATTCACTCGTTTTGGAACTTTTAAAACAGTTTTATTGTTTTTCATGGGAGTAAGGCCTCACTAGATCCTGGAGGAGAAATATTACATGATACTTTAGTCTCTTTTATGCATACTGAGATGTTGATGGGACTGGGAGAAGTGAATTTGTTGCCACAGGAAGGATATTTTCATGGGATCTAAGTTCTGTTCAAGCATTCTGCTTCAAGAAGAAGAAACCCAACCCATGTGTTACCATTTTTGCCCATTCAATAAACAGTGTGCTCAGATTTATCCTCTTATATAACAGAGGCATAGGGATGCATGCATCACACTGACCCTTAGCACCCTTGCCCCTGCCCTTTGAGGAGTTCTGAAAGGAAGCCTCCATGCAATCAGGTTATACTAGAAGAGAGGTAAGTAATGCAAGCTAGTGAAGAAATCATTTACATACCCAGTATTTGAGCATTGTCAGCATCATTAATTAGATGGCTGAAAATATATTCTGAAAAGGACTTGGAGATGCTCAAGAATCTGGCAAACACTGCATTTCATTGTTTGGACTGAGGTTTCTGTTCCCTAAAGCAACCAAGTTTAAAACAAATAATAAATGTTATTAAATGGATAGTGCGCCTGAGGACTGGAAAAACAGAATGCAATCATAAGCCAGCTGACTGCCTAGATGTTACACAAAGCTGAGTGTAACTCCCCCGCACAAGCCAAGACAGTCTGAGAGTCTGAGTTTAAACAAAGGCAAGGTGAAGAAAGGGCTTACCCGGTCCTTTCCCACTCAAAATTTCCCTTCCTCGAATTTTTTTATTTATGAAAGAAAACAATCTCCTCCCCATATAAAACAGCTGAGGAGGGCATAATAGAAATAGAATAGAATGAATAGAAACATGGCCAGAAAGATAAGGCTGTCCCTGTCCCACCCTGCTTACATTCCAGAGTTGATGAGGCTACTCTTGATACCCACCCCACCCACAGCTGCAGAGCCACATGTGGAAGTTATGCACATGTTATTGTTTGGCCTGTAGGATATCCTGTTCATGTCATATTATTTGTATTTAAAGCATTCTGTCCTGATCTTCACTGGAAGGGCTGCCAATGTATGCTACAAAGATTAATAAAAACAAGACATTCTCTGATCTCAAGCTTTCCGTGTAAAAAGACACAACATAGAAGGAAAAGAGGATGTGGAGGGGAAAGGAAAATAAATTTTTAACCAGTTCTTAACATTATCCTGTTCCTATAAATGATCAGTTATGATGGAAATAGGTGCTCACATGAAGAGGCAGCCTCCTATAACACAAACACATTCACAAAACTGGTGCCCCAACCTTGCTTGAAATTGTTGAAATACGTCTAAGAATTGTTGGTTTTGCAGGATATGGTCTTCTGATACAAAAAGCACTTGGCATACTATGGCCTGAATTTCATTATGAGTCCCCAACTAGAGTAGGCAAATTGATTCCAGCAGATCTACCTTGACTTCAACAATTTATTCTGTGGATCTACAATGCTTGGGATTAGCTAACAGGATTCTGGCTATTTTTTCAGTATTCCTTCTGATAACTGTCAGGGCAACACCATCATTCCCACAGTGCCAACTGGGGAGTCTGTAAAGTAGTGATTTACCTGAGGCTGTCTGGTGAATTCCTGACTTCACACTGGCATTTCTCAAATGTTCATTGTGGCAGAGAATAATCTTCATCTGAATGAAGGGTGCAATGGACTTAGCACTTCAGAGCCTACTTCTAATGTCATGTGCAAGATAAGAGGCCCCTTGAGTTCCCTTGGTAACACGCATCTGAGAAATAGCTTCATATTTATGAAAGCTCATGTGAAAATAAGAACCAGTTAGTCTGAAAGGTGCTGCCATATTTTTCTCTCTCTCCCTTTATTCCTCCTTTTTGCGCAGTTAGTTTGCTTTTGAAACAGAATGAGGTTAATTCCAAGCAAATGTATTTACGCGCGTATTGGTGGATGTGAAAATCTCTCCATCTTGATTTTGTTGATTTTTTCCCCTAAAGCCCACCTTTATTTTCTTCCTGTCATTCCATATCAAATTGCAAGACTTTGGTTTGCTCCTCCCCCCACACAGTGAAATTCATGCAATTTTAATACTTTTCACAAAATTGCAGATTTATTTGTAGAATTTAATGTGATATAGTGGTTTCAGTGTTGAGATAGGACTCAGGAGAGCAGAGTTTGAATCCCTGCTCAACCATGGCAAGCTTTCTGGGTGACCTTGGGCAAGGGACATTTTCTTAGCCTTAGAGAAGGGTCATGGTAAAGCTCTGAATTTTGCTGAGAAAAGCCTAGGATAGGGTTGCAGTAAGTAGAAGTCAACTTGAAGGCACATGACAACAACAGAAACCAAATTTACACATTTTCCCCATTGACTAAAGCTTGTCTTGGCATAGTTTTTGAATTATGAGCATTTTAACTATTAAAATTTTAAACCGTATGCATTATTTTGTGTTATTTCTTGGCAGTGCCCTGTGAGACTTGCAAATGTTCAAATGTTCCACAAGAGGAACTTTTATAAAGTCAACACATTTTTTTTTGTAACAAGTTTCAAGAGGTGCAAAATATTTCAGTTTCACTGAGACTGCCCAATGAAACTTCATTCAGTTTTTTCTTTTCTTTTTTTCAGTTAGTCATTTTCCATATGTAACAAATATAGTGTAGTGTGAGGTGTCTCTGCCTAGTGTGACACAGCTTTTCTTATTTTTCCTACTCTTATCTTATCATCACTTTTTGGAGGTATGGAACTGCAGTAGAATTCTTGTTGGTCCTGTGACTCTGATGCAGAGGGGACATACTGCTGAACCGTTTTATAGATCATGAATATTTATTTGGGTATATACTTTTCAAAGAATTCTGAGTAGCTAGTTTAAATGTATTTTTTATTAAATGGTTTCAGAGACTGTGTGTTTGAGTGTGTGCAAAACATCTGGTTCCTAATGGCTGGATTTTGCATGCTACAAGAATAAATAACACTCTGTGTAACCCAAGTGACATACAGAGCAAATTAAGATGTTGAATTATACATTAACCTTGCCTCTTTCCTTTGGCCTTTGGAGAGTTAATGACTCTCCAGAGACTGAAGTACTATTGGAGCCAAAGATGTTCCTTCAAGAATACAAACGTTATCTATTAAAGAGAATACATTCATTATATTTGTTTACCTTCCATTATTGAAATCAGAAGATTGCTTTCTTAGGAAATGTAATTATAATCACTAATATTAAGTTGTGGGGAGTTTAAAATTCTTTTCCCATGATCACATGCTGCTGTGGAGAATTTTAACGGCAATAAATCTTAAGAAGCCAGGTGTCATCTGCCTGAAGTCTGTTTGTTACAGTGAGTCTTCCTTAGGTTTTATTAAGATCGTTCCTCAATGTTGGCAGTTGGGATAAACTTTGAAATATTTAATCAGGTTACCAGTGTTTGCCTAGGTGGAGTTTTTTCCCTATTAAATACTAGTGGTTTTTATTTTATTTTTAAAAAAGCTTTCTTTTCCCTTTAGAAAAATAAGACTTCTCATGTAAACCACATAAGGACAAAATACAATAAGTAATATATGTGTAATAATAAAGAGAAGAATATTTGAGATAGAGTAGAAATTATGCATTTACTAAATTATAAAAAAGAAAGTTATCAAAATTCTGGGATTTTTAAAGGTAATCAGCTACATCTCATCAATTAATGCCTTCTTTGAATGACTGTATAACAAAGGACTTTTAGGGTTTTACTGATAATTAGCTACCACTACCTTCTGAAAATCTGGAGGAGTTGAGGAATGATTAGCTGACACAGTGTGTATTTGGGAATGTTTTATGGACTTCCTCTGGTTCACTGTAGATAAGGACTTAATAGACAGGTTTCCACAGTAGAAAAAGTCAGCAGTGCCGTGGATATATAGATGATGCAGAACTGCATTGGGACATGTGCTGTTTTTAACATTGAAAACCTGGGGAAAAGTAAACTGAGCAAAGTGGCAGCATCTATAGATGATATTAACTTATTTAAGATGGAGGTCTGAAATAGGGGATATCAGCAGGAGCAGTGTATATTTATATTTAAACAGCTGGAAGCTGGAAGTGGCTGATAAGGAGCAGAATACTTTGCAGTGTCTGTTAATATCTGCCTGTTTATTCATGTATTGACTATTTTCAAAGATTAGATAGTGGACAGGATTGATGGAGCAGAGGAATGAAGCTATCCGTGTGGATTTTATAGCCAGTGGGCATTGCAAAATTATTTGAGGAAACTAACCAGGAATAAGGAAACTAAATGGATGATCCAAGAAAAACTGGAATAGGAAAATGACAAGGAAAGGAGGGAGATCTGGGAAGATCAAAACTGGACCTGAAAATTTGACATTATGGATGTAATAATAGACCTTTTCCATGAAGCTCCCTTGGCATGTGCTGCATCAAGCTATTCCCTACTTTCCCAGGGCAGATTTATGGGATGGGGGCAAACAGGAGAGAGGAAGAGTCAATGGAAGTCATTTCTCCCCATTCCTTCCACCAGTTGTAGCATTCTGTGACTGTTAGATTTTTGGATTCAGCCTGAAACTGAACAATTAATGACAATGTTTAATGATTCTCGTGAGCATTTCTGGGTCCTATTTGCTAGTACAAAAATAAAGCAATGTACACTTTGAAGCATTAAGAGGAAGGTTAGGAAGCTTTCCAAAAAGCAAGGAAGAGAAGAAAGAAGAACAAGGAGTTGTGGAGTTGTGCCAAAACCCTGTTTAATAGATTAGTAGCAATCACACTGTGTACTGGTTAAAGACCTGCTATATCAGTATCAAACTAACCTCTGTATTATTGCTCTGAGAACTGCTGCTAATATAAATCATTTGGAGCTTTGAAGAAGACTTCTTTTCTTTTTCACAGGTGACCCTTCACCTTTTGCCTTGTGTATCTTCTCCCTCATTCAGCTGCATGAACAGCACAGATTTTACTAATTTTCTATGCATTGCAAAGAAGAGACGATACTTATCTCAAAGGCTAACTGCTTTCAATGTATTCAGACCTCCCAAGTCAATGGATACCAAAACTACTGCTGCAGGGGGTAGAGAAGAGGGAGGGATGCTTTGTTAAATACTTGAGACTTTTTATAAATGGATGCTGTTAAAGCTGTTTTCTCTTCCCCATCCCACAAGCAATCCAAAACATAGGCAAGATGGAGTTAGAACTTTATATATTCCTCCCCCTGCCCCAGAAGCCATTGTCTGAATGTTTGATTTAGATCACTTTTAAAAAATTACAATACATATGAATGATGAATTATCTGTTCTTTTTAAGGGCTGTCACAAACCAGTTTTATATATTTTAGAGTGCCAAGGAAAACAGGGTGGTCAGTTCTTGCAATGAAGAATTCTGGGGCCAGGGAAGGTGTGGAATGTGGCATGGGGGCAGGCTTGCCCACACCTCCAGTTTCAGAGCCCCTGGAAAGGTAAATGTCAAGATGTTAATAGAATTTCCCATGTTTCTGTTCCTCTTGATCATTGTCTGCTTCTATCACTTGAGGGAAGAGGTCAGACAACAGATGCAAATCAGCAAGTTGAGCCTCAGGCATCAGTTTGATGTTGCTGACTCTACACATTCAGACCATCAGGTTCCTGTACTGCTCATTGATGTTTGCTGTCCCTGGAGACAAGAGAGCCAGAAACATTTTGTGAATGTGGTCTAGTGCCACTTGTCCAAGATCTTAGTGTACATGCATGCACAATATACACTTCAGTGACATATCTTACTATCTTGCTATCTCTATCTATCTATCTATCTATCTATCTATCTATCTATCTATCTATCTATCTATGGAGGTATACAGGACAGGAACCAGAAACTGTGTGAGACAGGGCCTCCTGTGAGAGCTAGAATTCACATTTACAAGCCTAGATATGCCAAAACTGACTTATTTCTTTTCTGGCCCAATTTTGGTCATATTCCCATGGGGTGCTTGCTTGTGAAGAGAAAAACTGATATGGAAGGAGCACACTTTATGAATTATATTTATTTTTTATTAAAATATTTATACCTTTCTGACATTGGAGGGTGGCATACAGACAAAAAGCAATTTAAATCTACTTAAACTGGTAAAAGGAAATTTTAAACAAATTTAAAGGAGACTGAAACTTATAAAACTGTGCAAACAATTTAAGCACTTTAAAACAATTTAAAACCATGTATTTATCCTGGTGCATGTCATGCGTCTTAGACCCCAAAGGATTTTCTAAAGAGCTGCATTTTTGCTTGGCACTGAAATGAAGTCAACAATGGTGCAGCAGGCCTCCAAGAGGAATTCCACAACTGTGGCTCCACAGCAGAGAAGGCCCTTTCCCATGTCCTCATGAAAGGTGTTAGTCACCTACTAGTGAGACAGAGAAGAAGGCCCCTCTAGTAGATATCAGACAAGTATATATAGGGAATGGGGTTCCTTCAGGTACTGAGGTAGAAAGCCATTTCAAGCTTTAAATCTCATCATCACCGCATCTTGAATTCATACTGGCAGCAAGTACAGTTCCTTTAAAATCTGTGTCAGATGGTTTCTATAAGATAGCTGCTGTCATTAATCTAGCTATTGCATATTGCAGTAGCTGTAACATCTATGTCATCTGGAAGAACAGTCCCACGTAAACTGCATTGTAGCAGCCTAATCAGGTCAATAGTGTATGAACTACTGTGGATAAATTATTCCTGGAAAAGTCCAGGAAAGTCTATAGCTGATATCCAGGAAAGGCTATAGCTGATGGACCTGTCAAAGTTGGCCCTAGGCACTCTGTACACAGAGTCCACCTGGGCCATCAGTGACAGGGGAGGATCAAGGAATGGTACCAAGCTACGCAACTGCTTCTTCAGGGGCAGTGTGATCCCATCCAAGGCACTTGGCCTACCCACTTCCGAGACCTGGGAAGTACCAATCTAGAGAGCTTCCATCTTGTTAGGATTCAGCTTAAATTTATTTGCTATAATCCAGCCCATTACATCATCCGGGTGCCAGTTTAGCACCTCCAAAGCCTCGCTTTTTTTCTGATGACAAGGAGAAGTAGAGCAGAGTGTCAGCAGCATATTAATGGTAACCAGCTTCAGAACTTTTGATAAAAGCATCCAGTGGACTCAACTTAGATACTAAAGAGCATGAAGGATAGAATAAAATCTTGTGGCACCCCATGGGGATGGACAGGACTGCACAACTGCTTCTTGCAAATTGGTAGGCACCTCCCTTTTACATAATGGGTGTTTCCAACCCCGTGGAGTCACCCTAGTCAGTCAAGATTCAGTGGCATAGCAAGCGGTGGGGGGTGGTGGTTTGCCTCAGGTGCTGGCAAAGAGGGAGTAGATTGTTGGCTGGGGTAGCAGGAAGGGAATGGAACAAAGATATATGTGGGGAATTTGCAACCAGGGAGGAGGTTGCAAAAGCTCCTTGGAGCACAGCAGGTCAGTGAAGGATGGGCTGGCCAGGGAAGGAACAGTAGGGGATGGTAATAGTGCATTCACAGCTTGTGAATGCAGTGACTCTTTGCCCCTCTTCCACATCTTGATCCACATCTTGGATTCTTTCCTTGTAGGAGAGAGAAGAATGGAGTCAGGCACCTCTTCCTCCTTTCCCATTTTTATTCCTCCATTTTATTATGAGGAATTTATTTCACTTTTGCTCTCCCCACAACCTTGGCTCACCCTTCCCATTTTGGACTTTCTTGTTGCCCCCCTCCCCGCAACTCCACAGAGGGTGGTGGAAGCAGGAACACCTGCTCCCCACCCAGCAGAAGTTGTTCTCAGTTTCTCATGAGCTGATCCAGGCCTTGTGAAGTCAAGTCACCACTGCTGAGCAGGAAACCTGGGGTGCTGGTTCTCCAGGAAAACAGAGATTACTCAGTATTGTTATTACTTGCCCATCTCCCATAGGAAAGGAATATCTCCCTCTCTGAAAGGGGGAAAAAAAAAACTCTGAATGGGAGCTGCATATGGCTTTGGGCTGAGTGGCTTGTGTGAATCTGTGGTGCATGTGGGCAGGTGGAGGTGGGGCAGGAAAGTCTCTGCTCTCTGGCCAAGCAGGGGATGGGAGTTTGGGAGGTGGCAGTGGTGGCAGGAAGTAAGCCAGGTCTCCTCATCCACATCCCAATTTTGATGAGGCCTTCATCACCACACCACCAATTTAGGAGATTGGGGAAGAGATTGGAGTTTTCACAAAGCAGGGAAGTGCTTCTTGACAGCAAAGGTCTTGTAAACTAAGTTGATCTGGTGGGTGGGTGCAAACTGATGATGGTGTGTGTGTGTGTGTGTGTGCATGCGCGAAAGAGAAAGAGAGAGAGAGAATGAGAAAATGGCTTTGCTTTTAAAATGGGAAGTTCAACAGATTCCTTCCTTCCTCTTTTTTACTTTTTACCCTGTCTGAGTTTTTCTTTCTGACCACTATTACTAGTAATTTCATTTCATGATTATTACTGGATAATATTGTTATACACAGGAAGGGGTGTTTAAAAAATGGTCCACAATGGGTGTCAAATACACTAGGTGTGCCACTGTCATGGTGGGCAAAAGAATCATAGACTCATAGGATTAGTGAACTGGAAAAGACCACAAAGGCCATTGAGCCCAATACCCTGCCATGCAGGAATACACAATCAAAGAATTCTTGACAGATGGTCATCCAGCCTCTGTTTAAAAACATCCAATGAAGGAGACTCCACCACTCTCCAAGGCAGCATATTCCCCTGTCAAACTGCTTTTACCATCAAGAAGTTATTCTTAATATTTAGGTGGAATTTCTTTTCCTGAAGTTTGAAACCATTGCTCCATGTCCTAGTCTCCGGAGCAGCAGAAAAGAAGCTTGCTCCATCTTCCATATGACATGCTTTCAGACATTTGGACATAGCTATCATGTCACTCTTTTCTTCTCCATGCTAAACCTACCCAGCTCCCTAAGCCAATCCTCATAGGGAAAGGTTTCCATTTTTTTTTACTATTTTGATTGCCCTCCTCTGTTGACATATTCCAGCTTGTCAATATCCTTCTTGAATTGTGGTGCACAGAACTGGACACAGTATTCCAGGAGGGGTCTGACCAAAGCAGAATAGAGTGGTATTAATACTTCCCATGATCTAGACACTATACTCCTATTGATGCTGCCTAGAATCTCCCTGCTGATCCATGTTCAGCTTGTGGTCTACTATGACTCCCAGATCCCATTCACATGTGCTGTGGTCAAGCCAGGTGTCACTCATCCCATATCTGTGCATTTCATTTTTTTCTGCCCAAGTGTAGTACCTTATATTTTGTCCTGTTGAAATTCCTTTTGTTAGTTTTGGCCCATCTCTCTAATCTGTTAAGATCATAAAGTCAAACACTCAGATGGTGGGACTGACTGATTAAAGCATCTTGTTTACTAAAACTGAAAACAACCTGAGGGAATCCAGACTAGGTGGAACACTTTGCACCTTCTCAGGCACTCTAAAAACTATGTGAAGTTCTGAGTTTCCTTCCAACTCAAGTTTCCTTCCAAACTTATCAAGTAAGTAAGGGTTCCACAGGTAGGCTCTATGTTATTGGTCTTAATTGTGTAGAAAAATTTTGATGGATTATAGGTTCGTGATGAAGTCAAAAGGAAGACCTTGTGAGGTGGCAACACTGGCATGATGAAGAGTCCTTGCTAATGTATGCTTGCACTCTAGCTATCATCTAGCTGGTTTCTTCACCCATTGATCTTCTGTAAACCAAGGAGAAATTAGCGGTCTCTACAACATCAGAGTGGACATTTGTGGTTCCACCATAGGACCAAAGCCTCAAACAAATTATAGCCCTCTTGGCCAGTAAATTTCCCAGAGTGTTCTAGAACTTGCTGAGTTTCTTGTCAGGTTGTTATTGAATGTCTTGTCAAATTGTTGTTGTATGCCTTCAAGTTGTTTCTAACTTATGGCAAAACTATGGTGAACCTATCACAGAGTTTGCGGGGTGGGGGGGTTTGTGCTGGGTTTTTTTACAAGATTTGTTCAGAGGGAGTTTGTCTCTGAGGCTGACAGAGGGTCATCCCATGGGTTTCCATGGCTGGACAGGGATTTGAACTGTGGTCTCTCAAGTCATTGACCAACTACTATGTCATGCTGGCTCTCTATCTTGTGAGGGGGGCATTTTAATCAAATCCACAGTTATACAGGGATGGTTAATAATCAAATCAAACTTCAAAAGCACACAATCAGACCTTAGTAACAGGATTATTGACTTCCCCAATAACAGGATAATTTTCTGTCTGGGAGAAACAAAAACAGGTCCAGAGTGTATGTTTCCACATGGGTGTTCCACTCTCCTATCCTCAGCTAGAACTCATCCAAACGTATCTATAAGTGTAATGTGCAGTCCTATAAGTTGGAGATGTACAAGTGCAGCATTATCTACAAGTACTATCTCTTCTTCCATAAGAAACTTCCTAAAAGGAAAGCATCATGTGCAATTGCCAGGAAATTTAAATGCTCAAGGTGAACAGAATCAGTTCAGAAGTATTATTTGGTAAAATGTTTATCTAGTCTCCTCCACACCAACAACAGTGCTAGTTCTCTCCTGAGTAGATCACAGCTTCTTGCTTCCAACCCCTTCCTTTCAGTCAGAGTTTCTCTGGGTGACCTCCAGCAGACTAACCAAACTGCATCTGTGGGTGATAGTAGTTCATAGGACTTTGAGTCTGTCCCAGGATCTGTGCTCTTCAGCCATACCTTGTGTTCCAAACTGACCCCCTTTGGTGTCATTCTTTCTGTCAATACTGCACTATTTATATCCTCACCACTCAGACAGATGAAGATCATGAGATGAGAAGGAGACCTGGTTTACAGTCACACAGGGAATGTATGGTCTGCAATAGTACAAATACAGTGTTTTGAGATGTGACCCTTTTTGGAATAAACATCCTAATGAATCTGCTCTAAGCTTGATGCCTTTGTGCCTTGCTCTGTTGCTCTTAGTCAGCTTCCTTTGGCTGATGCATCAAAGTGTTTATGATGAACCTATAGGTTGCAACTTGTTCTGTTACTGCCCTGATATCAAAACATGTGCACTCTCTTTCCAGGAGGAACTTGGATGGGAATCTTTAGGCCCTTGTGTCCCTGCGTTTTTTCACCATTGACCTCAGGTGAATGGCTGTATTGGCTGGGGAAAAATATGAGTTAAAGGGGATAAGGGGAGTTGCAACATTTCACTGACACTAGGTTGGAGAAGAATGAACAGCACTGAGATGAACCAGTGATCTTATTTTAATATTGTACAACTTCCTATAACATGACATTCAAATTTTAGAAATGTGTGTATACTTTTATGCTAGAGACATAGGTATACATCGCCTGGTAGGTACTGATACTTTTATGGTAGAGGCAGAGCTGCACAGAACATTGCCTGGCGGGTAGTGATACTGAATGTTTCTCCTGCTATCCAGGAAGATTCTTGTCATATGGATTGATGCTGACACCACTAAAGAAAGCCATCAGGGCACATTCCAGTGATTAATAGGAAGCAGCACCCTCTTAGGGAATTGTGATACAATAAGTTTCAGCTGGGAAGGCCAGAAAGGTAATGTGAATCAGAGGGGCAGTGACTGGCTTGAAGAGGCCTTCCTGTTGTTGCTGAAGACACAGTTATCATTTTTTTCATAAGGCTATTGGGATTCAGCTCACTGTGAAAGAATTCTGCAATTCATTTTATTTCTTTCATAAAGCATCATTTTACTCTTATTTTTAAGGCCAACATATGCTTTACTTGGCTTGTTGACACTGTTTACCATGTTTCTGTTCTGCACATGTTTGATACATTCACATTCTATTAGGAAGAGAGGAAGATTTTGAGAAATGCTCCCATGTCAACAACTAGTATAGGAATGCATTTAAAAATAGGTGGAGAAAAAAATAGATAATACAATAGCTTTATGATAAAATGAAAAATGACAGCTAAAAATGTTACCAGGCCCAGAAAAGTCTGTACAGTCGTCGTCGTCGTCATCATCATCATCATCTTGCTTCAACTCTAAAAGATGTGCACACCCTAGCCTCTACTTGGGGATGAAAAGATCAGAAGTGACCAAGAATCTCTCTTAACATTCCCCCCTTTCTTGTACTTGCTGTTGTTGCCCAGCAATGTATTTCTCTAAATTTCTGACTGCCCTTCCGTATTAGGCCCTCAGGAACTACAGATAATTAGAGGGAGAATTTACTCTTTGTTCCATGGACTTGTGAAACATTGTTCCTTCTGTAACATTGTGTATATGCTTTACAATGTCTGAAACTCCCATATAAATCACAAAGGACATGACTGGGTAAAGAAGAGCTCCAAAGTGCATGATTATGTGAGATGCCAGCTGAGATCCTACACTGGGAGAGGATCTTTGACATGCAACTACAATGTCCTCTGGTTCAAATCACCTCCTGCAAAAAGCCCATCTTTTCAGTGTGCCAGCCTCCAGAAGATGGTCATCTTCATGTTAGTGGAGAGTATGGGGATTAGCAGAGATGTGTCAAGCTGGTTTTTTTTAAAAACAAAACAAAAAACAAAAACCTGGATGCACTGTGCCAGGCACCCTCAGGGACTTCTTGAGGCTCCTCAGGAGGTTTCTGAGGATGCCATTATTACTGTGCACCCAGCTAAAAGAAAACAACTGAATGCATCTCCACGGATCCCCTTCCTTCCCATGGAGGATCTGGGGACAGAATCATAGAATCGTAGAGTTGGAAGAGACTCCAGGGGCCATCGAGTCCAACCCCCTGCTATGCAGGAACACCCATCAAAGCATTCCCAACAGATGGCCATCCAGCCTCTGCTTAAAAACCTCCAAAGAAGGAGACTTTTGAAGGGATGCCATGTGAAGGAAGGAGAGGGCTTGTTTTCTGCTGCTCCAGAGACCAGGACAAGGAGCAATGGATTCAAGCTGCAGGAAAGGAGATTCCACCTGAACCTCAGGAAGAACTTCCTGACAGTCAGGGCTGTCCAGCAGTGGAATATGCTGCCTCGGAGTGTAGTGGAGTCTCCTTCCTTGGAGGTTTTTAAGCAGAGGCTTGATGGCCATCTGTCGGGAGTGCTTTGAGGGTGTTCCTGCATGGCAGGGGGTTGGACTGGATGGCCCATGTGGTCTCTTCCAACTCTACATTTCTATGATTCTATGATTCTATGACTCTACCACACTCTGAAGCAGCATATTCCACTGCCAGACAGCTCTGACTGTCAGGAAGTTCTTCCTGAGATTCAAGTGGAATCTCCTTTCTTGCAGCTTGAATCCATTGCTCTTTGTCCTAGTCTCTGAAGGAGCAGAAAACAAGCCCGCTCCCTCCTCGACATGACATCCCTTCAAATATTTAAACATGGCTATCATGTCCCCTCTTAATCTTCTCTTCTGCAAACTAAACATCCCCAGCTCCCTAAGCCATTCCTCATAGGGCTTGGCTTCCAGACCCTTCACCATTTGGGTCATTCTCCTTTGAACACTTTCCAGCTTGTTGATATCCTTCTTGAATTGAGGTGCCCAGAACTGGACACAGTATTCCAAATGAGTCTATCCAATGCAGAATAGAGTGGTACCATTACCTTCCTCGATCTAGACACCATACTCCTATTGATGCAAGCAAGAATCATGTTGGTTTTCTTGGCTGCCGCATCACACTGCTGATTCATTTTCAGCTTATGATCTACCAAGACCCCTTTCACATGTACTGCTATCCAGCCACGCATCCCCCATCCTATATTTGTGTATTCCATTTTTTCTGCCTACGTGCAGGACCTTACAGTTCTCTCTGTTGAAATCCATTTTATTAGCTTTGGCCCAGCTCTCCAATCTGTCAAGGTCATTTTAAATTTTGATCCTGGCCTCTGGCGTATTAGCAACCCTTCCCAATTTGGTGTCATCTGCAGATTTGATCAGCATGCCTTCTACTCCTTCATCCAAGTCATTGATGAAGATGTTGAATAGCACTGGGCCCAGGACAGAACCCTGTGGCACCCCACTAGTCACTTCTCTCCAGGATGAAAACCAGCCATTGGTGAGCACCCTTTAGGTTCAGTTGGTCAACCAATTACAAATCCACCTAACAGTAGCCCTGCCCAGCCAGCATTTTATAAGCTTCTTTGCAAGAATGTCATGGGGAACTTTGTCAAAGACCTTACCGAAGTCAAGATATGCTATGTCTACAGACTGCAACACTGAAAAGTGGGGTGGGGGAAATTTAGGTCATTGCACTGTTGTAACTTATTTCCACAACCACCAAAATAAATAAATAAATAATGATGGCATAAGTTGTAATCATGTACATTGTCATGTAAATATTTTTCAAAACTGATTTTAAAAAACTATCTGGAACAATATTTCATGAAACCCTGATGTTCACATTGATTATTCATATTTAAATCCAAAGTCTTCATTATTGAGAAATAATGATAACAAGTTAGTCAACATATTGTGGATAAATTTTGAGTCAATGTCTCATAGAAACTTGGTAAAAAAAACAAAACCCTCCCAAATCATACTGTAGCAGCTAATTAAAAAATAGCAAAATAAAACATTAGTGAATGCACATTTAATTAGAAAAAATAATGTAAAGAATTGCTTCTGAGGCTACAGCCAAATTTTCTTTAGTTCCCTTTCTATACTATATACAAAATTAAAGAGGCCATTTTTATGGAGTTGAAGGATAGCTAGTTCTATCACTGAAATGTTGTCAATTAAATTTGCAGTTTTGCACTGCCCACTTGAACAGATTTGCTTTTGCCTTCATTGAAATATCTTGCTTTCATAAAATGTGTCCCTCCAGCTTATGTTCTTTTTCAGTTTGAATGCATACATACTAGGCTAGTCGTAACTTTTAACAGAATGATTGTTTGCAAACATTAATATTGGAATGATTCCATGTGTTTTGTATACTGGGGCCTGTCCTTTTTGTGGTTTAGTACTGCAAATTTCAAGAGGAAGTTCTCTGATCATTAAGCTACAGGAACAGTACAAAATAGACACACCATAGGTGATTTGTCTTCTTCCCATCAAGACCCAGTTTCCTAGGCATAGACTGAGAAGTCTCAAGTTGAAATCTGGGGCATGACACCAGAGAAGAAAAGCTGGGGTGCATCTCCCTCTCTGAATATTCAGATGCACCTAAACCAATTGGGATGACAGGTTGTCTCCTAGATGGACCAACCAGTCCTGTTGTCCTACCCTTTTTTCACCTACAAGGGGGTTTCGGCTGGATTCTGTATCTGTGAAGATCAAGGAAAAAAGTGTGTATCAGTTATAGCAGTTTGATATTATTTTAACTGTTATGGCTCCAGCCTGCAGAATCTTTGAATTTGACAAGGTACTGAGAAAAGAGAGTTCTAGAACTATAGTCTTGGGAATGGAATAGAATTTTCTAGCTGAGAATTCTAAGGACCTCATCAAACTACATATCCCAGCACTCTGTTAAATGTAGCCATTATGGATAAAGTGGTATTTAACTGCTTTAGTTGTGTGAAACGCAGATGAAAGGGTGAGAAACAAAGGACAGCAACTGGAAATTTGGATGAATAGTGGGGGGGGGAGTTGTAAGAGAAAAGTGATTAGTGCCTCTGAATCCTTTCCCAGTGTATATGTAGCCTCAATTTCCCCCCTCCCCAAAGGAAGGGGAAGATTGAACTGACCTTGGGTTTAGTCACCATTTTTCCACTGGAGGTTACAGTGGAATTCTGTCACTACAATGGTGGTTTCTCCAACTGGACACCAGGCTTTGTTCCTGCCAAACAAATTTGCTCATGGATATTTGTGCAGCAGTGGTATTGGTTAGAACAAAGTAACTGGCCTTTGCCTACAGACAGCATGTGCCTCTCCATTATATGAGATGGGTTTTTTTATTGTGGGGTGGGAGAAGCATGTGAGAGCAAAGAAATTTGGAGAAGACATAGAATTTGGATACGGCAAAGGGGATGAGAGGGGAGAGAGGTGAGACAACCATAACATTTATGCTTTGTGACTGTTGCTGCATTCTTTTGCTTGTCTTTTGGAGTAGCCTGGGAGTTGTCATTGGGTGTTTGTGTTCAAAGAAGTAAAATATGCATTAAAATGTACACACTGTAAGCAAATAAATGTTTACAAAAGCAGGTCTATAGAAAAACTCTATACAGAACTGAGCACAAAAGGTATGTGTATTTTTAAAAGATGCTTTTTAAAATGCATTACTTCCCTAGTGAGAAGGAAGAACATACAGCACTGTATAGGCAGTACCCTCTTTTGTGTGCAAAGAGCATTTTCTGCACAGGTCCACTCATCAGAATCCCACCCCCCTTGCGCTTCTTGGGATGAGCTGAATATGTACATGGCTGGAAGCCAAAATGATCTAGCTCCAGGCAGTGCACCTCATCATCTGAGTTATGGCCTCCCTGTTTTTTATAAATGTGTAGTATGCATTACTGGGCAGTTAGACCATATCCTGTGTTCTGTGGTTTGTGTGGGTGGCTACTTTTGGATTTACTTTCCCAGTAAGTGGCAGGGAATTTTCTCACCGTAACTCTCCAGCTGCAGACCAGTTGTGTTTTTGACAGAGGATATAGATATGACTGCCCCTTAAGGAAATCTGAATTCTTTTCAAAAATCTGGCCTTCAATTTTCTGAAGTCTAAATTTTCTCTCTTCTCATTTTGATTCTTCCCTTGCCCCCATAATATAGAATCATAGAATCATAGAGTTGGAAGAGACCCCAGTGGCCATTGAGTCCAACCCCCTGCTATGCAGGAACACCCATCAAAGCATTCCCAACAGATGGCCATCCAGCCTCTGCTTAAAAACCTCCAAAGAAAGAGATTCCACCATATGATTAATCTACTGTCAGTAAGGCTTCCTTGAATAATAATAACTTTTTTCATCAACTGTGGACATTATATGTAGAAGTGAATGCCTATACCATCCTATTCACATGTCTGTTAATATGTACCTTGGTCAGCAGGTCTGCTTATCTGACCACTAAACAGTATGTTGAACTGTCCTGAGAAAAAATCAGCCTTAGGGGTTTGGGATTACAGCTGCTGATCAGAAAAATGGTTGGGGTGTTTGTGTATATGCATGTGAGCATGCATTGTTTTCCTCAGCAAATTTCTAAGGCCATTTCCTGTTATAATGCTACCATTGCACTTTCAACATCCTATGGCGTCCTGGGGTTTACAGTTTAAGGAGGGGCCAAACTACAAACCCCAGGAGTCCATAGGATGTTGAAAGTGCAATAATAGCACTATAACAGTCTAGTGTGGAAATGGCCTATATCAGCAATTTTACATCAAGTTTCCAGACTGCTCTTTAAACTCAGATAATATTAAAACTGATTTTTTGGGTTTGCCAAAGTGGGAAGAGAATTGATGGTAGGGAAACACTTTGAAATAGCTGTGGTGTGCTTGTATACTTCTTGTCTGTAGTCCTTGTTTCTTTGTTCTTTCTCTCTAAATAGCAAAACTCAATAAAATACTGTATGTCTATCAGCAATCAGCTTGGTTAAATGCTTTTAAGGCCCAGAAAAGGATGCTAAAAGAGCTTTCCATTAGAGACTGAAATGAACAGCTGCTACTTGGCAGTAGCAGGAAAATTAGTGATTTAGTAAGTGGCAGTTGTGACCAGTATTATGTCTCTGGCAAATAAATGATTATCTCTGAGAGAGAGAGAGAGAGAGATTGTGGGATATAAAGAGATATAGCTGAAGCGTTTAGAAGGTCAATTATTTTATCCCCTGTCATAGATTCATTCCTTTAGAATTCATAGGTTATTTTATTCTCATTTAGATCATGTCTTACTGTATTCATTTCACATTTTACTGTAGAAGTGACTTTTTTTTTCTTTTCCATTTGTGAAACACACAAGTTATCACATGTAAGCCTTGGAGTGTAGCTAGTTAAAATTTGACCCAGATTTGTACATTTGTTTGGGCAGAAGCATGCTTAAAGAGTTTTAGCCCAGTTATTTCTATTAATATCCAAAAAGTTTATGTTCACAAGTGAGGAGTCACTTTTGGGATACTAACTGTAATTCAGTGTACTCTTTACCATGTCTTTGTGTGTACTTTCTACATCTATAATTCCCCCCCCCCAAAAAAATTGTAAAATTCAAAATTATGAGCTTGTATACAGTTTTGTTTTTTTTTTTTTACTTTGTCAAAGGTTATCCCTTTCTACTAATACCCAAAGTGGGAAATTGTGGTCCAAGGGCTCCTACAAACCAGGATTGTAAACCAGGATCAAACAAACCAGAAAATATGTGGTTAAGGAAGTCTCCTTTGCAAACAGGTATGAAAGAGGATAACAAGGTCAGGAAAAGAGGAGCATGTAAACTCATTGCTCATCCCTGCTTCAAACCAGCCTATGAAACAAGCCTATGATTTCCTCTTTGCCTTAGAAGTCACTCATTTTTCTCTAACTTTTCTCCTTCACCCAGATTCTTTTTACATTACCCCCCCCCAAAGCCTTTGCTTCAATGTGTTCACCACATTTAACAGTTTAATAAATTTAACAGATGTATTTAACAAGATTCAGTTTTAAGAACTGGTAACTACTGTAAGCTTCAAAATGTTTGCCTGTACTAAGGTCTTTTCCGCACTACAATCTTATAGCGCGATGATTCCACTTTCAGCATCCTATGGAATCCTGGGATTTGCAGTGTTGGGAGGGGCCACTTGGCCCCTCCCGAAACTGCAAACTCCAGGATTCCATAGGATGTTGAAAGTGGAATCATCGCGCTATAAGAGTGTAGTGCGGAAAAGGCCCAAGTCACAATTTTCCTTTAGAATATGTATTTAAATACAGTATAAATAAAAGGGGGAAACCTAAATTTCACTTTTAAGATGTTGATGATCTTTCAAATTATGAGTTTTTATCCACCTTGGTAGTCACCTTCTGAGTGTGGAATGTCTTGTGTTGCTCTGTCTCTTATGTTCATTTATTGTTAATCGGATGTGAGGGTTCCAGTCCAATCTAGAACCTTCCTTGAAGGTATTGGCTTAGAATGTTGGCTTTATCTCCTGACTAAAGCAGAAATGTTCCTTGAAGATTGCCCCTCTTTAGAAATCACAGAAAACAGAAATTAACTATGAAGAAATGGTTTCAGCAGTGGTCAGGAGTATGCTTGCACAGTTAAAACTAGTGCACCAGCTGTGGCCATTCCTTGAGATGCCAGGTCTGTCCACAGTTAACACACACTTTGGTTGCATCTAGGTTGTATTATTGGGCTGGTTTTGGAACCTCTTTGGAAACTTCAGCAGGTCCAAAATGCTGCAGCCAGGCTTCAAGCTGGGGCTGGTAATAGGGAATATATTTTCCACGGTTGAAACAGCTACATGGGTCACTGGTTTGTTTCCAAGCAGAATTCAAAGTGTTAGTTACAACCTTTAACGCCCTAAACAGCTTGGATCCACACTGTCTAAAAGACCGTGTATTCATGTGTGACCCTGGCCAAATTTTAAAGTCTTCAGAGGAATCTTTCTCTCAGTCCCACCACCATGACAGGCATGTTGCTGAGGACACAGAACCTTCTCAGTGGTTGTTCCCGGGTTGTGGAATTCCCTTATGTAGGAGGTTTGGTTAACCCCCTCTCATCTTTCCTTTCACAGGCAGGCAAATACTTTTTATTATTATTATTATTTTGACAGGCCTTTGGCAGCATGGGTTTTTAATGGGGTTGTATTTTTGTTCTGTCTTTTTTGTTTTTTATATTGTTTTAATCTTCTGTTTTTAACATAGTTTAATTATTTTTAACTTTCGTATAAAATAATTTTAATTTGTACCCTATTTTTTTAAATCCTTGTAAACCACTTTGGATCTTGTACTTGGAAGAAGGTGAAATTTAAATTAAACAATAAAAAACGAAAACAAATGTCATTCCTAGCCTTCTGATATTTATTTGCAATGTATCTGAATGCAGAGAACACAGTTTGGGATTTTATGCTGTGTTGCTCCAATTATTTGAACTGGGTCTTTTCAGAAAATGTTTTTTAGTAGCTTTATAGTAAGTGCTGATATGTTTTCCAACTGACTTTGCAGATTAGAGTTATCCATAAGGAGTGACATGTCTTACAAATATCTCTTGACAGTAGCCCATGATCACAGCTACTTGACTAGTGAGCAGCACAAGGTCATACTGTGATGCTGTCCAACTTATGCCTACTTTTATCTGTGCAGTGAATGGCACTGTGAGGAGAGGTAGCATTTTGATGCCCTCCTGAGGAAGAGACCAGTATGTTTTTTGGCTGGTGCTAGGTGCCAGAATGCTGCATATCAAGGAGGGGGGTATTTGTGGCCTTCACATACATCTTTGATTTGACTCTTTTGTTTGAGGAGTGCATAGGAGCTCCTCCTCTTGTTTTAGTCAATCACCTGGATGGGAATGGCTTGGGCTTGGTGAAGGGCAAGGCCCTGATTTTACAAACTTTATGTGATTTTTAGCTTATAGAAAGTTGGTAGCCTGGAATTTTCCTTGTTTTTTTCCTGCCATTTTGCCCCACCAGGTGTGGTAGAGTGAGGGTCATCTGAAATGCATTAATCTCTCCCAATGGAAAGTAAATAAAGAGGCTATGGGTAGGGAGCTGGGCCATTTTCTCCTACACCCTAGTGTAGTGTTCCAGCAGCCAGAGCTCTACTGGACTTACGGTGTTCATTTATCTGAAGAGGGCAATGTATTATTCTGAGCAGAGCTGCAATAGGGTGTGAGGTCATGTTGGCTGGACTGGTCAGGGAAAGGGGTTAAGCAGATGTTTAGGGGCAGAATATTCAGGTTTCCACTTGTATAGTCCTGTGGCTTGAGTGGGAATCCTCTGGGTTACCTTCCCAATTGTGGCTGGGGACCAAACAGTTATTTGACTGCCCTTGGAGCTCAAGTATTTAATCCAAGGGAAGGCAGAGAAGGTAGCCAAGGAGTGACACCTGGCCTCAGCAGGACTTGCTCTTTTTCTCAGCTAGTATAACTTAGATTAGGTCAAATAAAGTGGCCCTTATTTAATACAACTTTCTGTGTTCAGTCTTGTTATTCCATGGTTGGGCATCAATAGGATTGAAATCTTGAATAGCAGGCTTTCATCTCACTTTATTTTCTTTAAACTAAGCCAGAAATCCATTACAAATGGCAACAACAGACAAACATCATGACTAAATAGTAAATCCCCATTTCTTGCTTTGCATTGTACCATGAGAACACTCTTCTTTCTATCCTATCAGATTAATCTTTATGTATACTTAAATATACCTTTATGTACATTTTGGTACTAGTCTTGGAACACATTCTTGTATATTCTAATTGTTATTCAATATCTTACTTCTTACTTTTTAAGTACTATTTTTGTGAATTTCAGAGGCTCAGCATTCTAGTAAAAAGCTGAGGTGCTGCTTCTTACTTGGGCAAACAATTCTGCTTTACCTCAATTAGTATAAAATTGACACAAGATTTAGGCTTAAATTCAGTTAGAGACAACAGTAATGAACAAGCTAAATTTGAGTTATTTTACTATGCAATCTTACAAATGTTTATGTGGAGGTAAACTCCCATATGGAGTTGAACTTCCAGGTAAATGTGACTCTAGTTGCAGCCTTATATTTTCTAAGGCCCTGATTATAAGATCTGGCACCTTTAAAAAAAAGGAAAAGATATCTAACCACTGTATTTGTTCTGGGGTGATTTGAAAAGACGGCTTGATGTAGTTGTTAGCTCTATATCCCAATCAGGGGCAGTGTCAGGTATTAGTTTTATCAAGTACTCATCCCAGCAAGTGTCCTACTGCAGAACTCTGAACTATATGAAAGACTGTATCTCCCTATACAAACCTGCTGGAGTCCTAAGATCTGCTGGGGAAGGCTCTCTCTCAGTCCTGCTACCCTCCCAGGCTGGTCCGGTGAGGACATGGGAAAGAGCATTCTCAGTGGCTGCTCCCACCCTCTGGAAATCCTTTCCTCAGGATGGCCCCCTCCTTGCTCTCCTTTCACCTTCAGAGAAAAACATATCTCTTTAAACCGGCTTTTAAGTGAGCTGGGGAGCTTTATTTATTTATCAACCTGTTTTTTAAAATTCCACATTGTTATAGATTTTTTATAATTTTATACGTTTTTAATGCTTTATAATTGTTTTAAATGTTTTTATTTTTGGAAGCTGCCTTGCGTCCAATTCTGGGAGAAAAGGTGGCATTAAAATAAAATGAAATAAAATAAAATAACTCTCCCTAGTTCTAGTCAAATGCTCTGAGCTTACTACTCATCCTCCTGACTGTCACTTGTGCTTTTACCTTCCATCTCTGAAAGAAAAAAGCAAGGACAGAACTGGAAGGCTTCTGAGAGAACTCAAAAGCTCATGCCACCTTTGTTTTACTTTTGTAACATTTGTGGTGATAGTCTTAACAGACTTTGTAGTTTTAAAGTGATCTCTATATAAATTCAGCTTCCCTTTTGTTCATATTAATTTGCTGTTTAAACAATACTGTGATTATTGAACCAAAATAAGGGAAGGGGATTGATCTTTCCATTTAAGAGTTACATAGAAAATTCTTATACAATCTCCCTTATTGCAGATAGTTTTTTTAAAAGACTGAGGTCATGGTTGGGAAAGGGAATTATCATATTTCCCCCCTTCCTTGTTAAAGAACCAAGAGTCATGGAACTGTCTAGGAGGCCCCCTGGAGCTTTGCATTTCTTGGCTCTGATAAATGAGGGATAAATAAATCCGCTATATATCCATTTTCAAGAGTCATGTCTGCATAACTCCATTCCATTCCACTGATTTGTAACTTACTTGAATGAGAAATATCTGGAGGGTCTTGGTCTAACCTGTTATAAATTTAACGGTACATATACACAGATACAGAAGAGTCTCCCCCTTTTTTTCCTTTGCATTTGTATGCTAATAAAATAGGAGCATCTCAATTATGAGATGGATAAATTGATGGTTTCCATTATCAGGAGATTTTTGAGGATGTTATACTTACACAGGAGAAAAATAACAACCACAAAAACCCTGTGAGATCTGATGGATGAAACTAAACAAGATCTCTTTGACTGGAATAGACTGGAAAGGTGCCAAACTGGAATTTTGAATATTTATAATAAGCATGTGTTGAATGAGTAACGGACGTGAAAGGTAGAGTTTTAGCAGTTTTCTACTCCCGACTCACCCCAAAATATGGCCAAGGTACACAGAAAAGTGAGGACCATTATTTGTACAGGCAAGAGATTAGTAAACCCTAGTAAACCAAGATACTTTTTTATATCATTGGAATGCAAAAAGGTCTGGCAGCACTGTAAGTTTATCTACTCACTGAATTCTTAGTGGGCAAACACAGCATTAGCAATTCTTTTTCAGATCTTCAACAATCTTTCATTCTTAACATCCAGATAGTTTTTTTCCCCTTACTTTCAAGTCTAATTCAGACTTTCCATTAAAAAATGAATGCAGAGAATTCCTTAATAAGTTGCTATCCACTGCTGTCTTCCTTGAATATTTATATACAGGACTTGTAATTTAGCAACAGTTTTCTTTTGATTCCATCTTAATCAATAATATACAGTTATTAAAGGGCTCAGCTAGATGGGAACCAAACAGTTTCCTTTCCTCGTTTCCCCATTTCCTTTTATATGTTATTGTCACAAATTGTAAAGCTTCAGTGGGAATTTGTTTACAGCACAGAGAAAACAGAATGCTATAGCCAGTACTTCAAATAGGACAGTGCAAGGAGTTGTTCTCCTTTATTTGTTTATTATTTATTTATTTAATTTATATCCTCCCTTTCTTCTGAGATGATATTCAAGATGGCTCTCTCTCCTTTCCTCACACAACAATTTTCAGTCTGGGATGTGTCCATGTGTTTCCTCTTTTTCACTCCAGCTGAACAAGTAGATGCCTTCCTGCTGCTTGGAGTGAAAGGTCATCTTCATCCTTCACTGTCTTGACTCCGTTTCTTTTATGGTTCTTTTTCTTTCCTATTCCTGAAGATTCCCCCCTTTCTCTCATGGCAGGCACCACTGTTACAGTCCAGGTCTTGATCAAAGATGGTGGAGAGTTAGGGGAAGGGCAAATGGTGGTGGCAAAAAATACCCTTCAAAATTTCACAGGTGGAAACTGTCACATGTGTGGCCAAACAAGATCATAGGGCCTTTCCTTATTGCACTGTTATAGGGCTATTATTCCACTCTCAACATCCTGTGGAATTCTGGGGTTTTTAGTTTACTGAGGCCAAATTGCTCTGTGGCTGAGAATTCTAAAGATCCCTCTCTCAACTGCAAACTCCAGGATTCCTTAGGATCTTGAAAGAAGAATAAAAGCACTATAACAGTGCAGTGTGGAAAGGCCCATAGTATAGTCAAGATGGCAAAAAAATTATTAATGAGGAGGATCACATGAGTTAGGAAAGGCTGGAACAGTTTGCTTTTGCTTGAACCTACTGGGAAGGACAAGTCCTCACCCTCTCTCTTCTGTCCCCTTCTGTGTTAATTAGATGCAAACTCTTTTTACACTGTGAGCTCAGTTTGCAGCAACTGAAATAAGCTCAGGAGAAAAGTGGATTGAAGAGTGTGAAACTGGGACATTTTAAAAGCTGCTGAAAAGTGGGATGACAGAGAATTAACTAGTACTGTCTTCACCAAATAAGGACAGTTGGAGGGTGTGCAGAAACACTCTTTTGGTGGGCACACTGTCTGTGGCTGTTGGGGAGATATTGTAGTATAGGAAGATAGGCAGGAGGAACAGGAGTTGGCAGGGAGGAGATTCACTTCAAGTTTCCCTTCAGCTCCTCACCTGTCTCTGGTGTGGCAGCTGGTCTAACACATATAATAAAAAGTAGTTTAAATGGAATACAATTAAAAGCAATATGGCATCTCATTTACAGTTCTTTCTTTAACAAGTTCTCAGAAGTTTGCTGGAATAAAGGAAGGACAACCCTCCAGAAAGGGAGTTCCAGAATAAGAGACGCCATCAAGAGGCCCTGTTCCACATGTTACAGCTTGCTAGACAGGGAGTGCTGCAGGGGGCGCTGAGTTGATGAGAACCTCATGGGAGAGGTTGAAGTGTTGTAGACCAGAAGACATTTTGATTTAAGCTTATTCTGTACAGATTCTTGTTACATCTTTTTTGTTGTCTTCTTCTATTTCTCTTCATTAACTATTGTAATATTCTTTGTCCCTGCTTACAAGATGTGTGCAGGATTCTGATCCTTTTTTTCCCCTCCCACCTTTTCCTTTTGCTTCTTGTCTATCCTTAACTGTTTCAAGAGTTTCATTTGTCGTCCAATGAGGCTTTTCTTTTTTTCGTCTTTTTCTATTTTTTTTTCTTTTTCTTTTTCTGGAAATGACCCCTCTGGTTCTTCTGGCTCTTAGTCAATTAGGCTTAACGGTGGAAATCTGTCTTTACATGGGATGTTCTTCAGGTTGCATTTTGGAACAATGATTGATTTAGTGCTCTTTTTAAGCTTTAGTTACACCCATGGCACAAAGGTTTGTCTACCACATAAGATTTGTAATCCAGCTGCAGTCTTTCATGAATCAGAATATTAAAATCTAGGATTACCACAATGATATACTATTGTGATGCTATTGGTATGTTAAATGTGAGGACCAAATTTGGTTTTCTGGAAAGTTAGCTTTCTGACCTGTTTTCTAGAATATGATTGTGTCGCAGGATACAGTTAAAGAAGGTGGTTCCTGTGTAAGTTTTGCAACTTTGCATTTTATTACCTATTTAATTTATACACAACATCTGTATTCTTCAACTGATGGGAGACATGTAAAAAGTGACATCTGCCAATTCACCACATGCGCACAACTTTGATAGGCATGATGCAAGATGCCACAAAATTTCTACAGGAGCCACCTCCTTGTGTCCATTCAGACATGGTTTCCTGGAAAACTGGCATTTTGACTCATGTTCTAGAATACAGAGGCTGGCCCTAAAATAAGAAAAAAAAAATCTAATGAATTTTATTTTCTAGTTTGTTGCAGCACTCCCATTTTTCTTCTGTAGTTGGCAAATTTGGTAAGCATGGTTATCTAAAATATTGGTGTTCTGGGTTGTTTTCTAGAACACAGAGGTTAGACCTGGACTGGGTAGTAAAAATGGATTCCTAAGCAATTTCTGTGACTTGTGACATCACACCCATCTAGTCTTGCGTATCTGCGGAATTTGGTGTCCTTCACTTCTTGGAAAGTTGGCATCCCTGGCCATTTTCTGGAATACAAATATCTTGCCTGGAATGGAGTACAGATATGTAGTTTCTGTGGATTTTTGTAGTTTGTGGCACCTCTCCCACCTAGTCTTATGTAGTTAGTAAATCTGCTGGGCATAGTTCCTCTACTCCGACATTAGTCAGTAGGACATCTGGGGGTACTGCCATCAATGCAAGATAATATATAGCTTAAAGATTAACCATATAGATATATATGGTAGCTTAAGGATTAACTATATATATAGTCAGTAGGACATCTGGGGGCACTGCCATCAATGCAAGAACTATATAAATGTATATAAATTATCTTGCATTGATGGCAGTGCCCCCAGATGTCTTGCCTGCCTATCTATCTATCCACCTACCTACCTACGGTTCATCCTTAAGCTACCAGAAGACTCTTATCTTGTTTCCTGCAAAAGGCTATCATGACTAATTCCATGAGAAGCCTGAAAGCTGTCCCTTTGTATAAAAATACACACACAGATATTCAAAGGAAGTAGTAACACCACCGTATTTTATTTCCACTATTTAAAACTGCTTCTTAAAAGCGGCTTATATATTTGCATGAGCTTTGGAGGATATCAATCTACTTCCTCAGTCACTGTGTCAGAAGAAGTGGATTGATATCCACAAATGCTCATGATAAAGTATAAATCAGTTAGTCTTAAAGGGGCTGCCAGATTCCCTCCCCCCACCCTTATTTCTTATGCTGCAACAGGCCAGCAGGGCTGCAGAGTTTCATTTTAAAAGGAAGCAGCGCTTACCATTGCCCCACTCCCATTCTCCCCACTTCTTTTCTGCCTTACTTGAGGAAAACCTCAAGTAAGGGGGAGAAGGAGGAGGAGGGATGGAGACACATTTGACTTGATACAGATTATGTCTCCTAGTCAACTGATGTTCCTTGTTCCTTGCAGCTGATCCCTTCTCCTCTTTTCTGGTGCATTGGGGGTAGGGGGAATAAGGAAACAACATTGTATCCCCTTATTTTTCTGCACCTGGGGTGGAGGACTCCCCTCACTCCCCCCATTAGGGTGCCACTGGACTAAAGTTCTTTCATTTAAATACATTCAGAGACCTGCAACTTCTACTCCTTTCAGTCCCTTTGTTGACAGTGGGGAGAGCAAATTAAAACCTCTAGCTTGGAATGAGCTAATAACAAAATGGGTACAGTTGTAACAACCATACTTGCCATTCTTTGTAAATCCTAAAGTTTCTTTAAAAACAAATTTAAGTAATGGTTTATGCCACAAACTAAATTTGTGCCTTCTCAATAGTTACAATAATTCATTAATTTCCTCCTTTGTTGTTAATCCCAGCATCCCAAGGTCTGGACTGCAGATGCAGCACGGAGGACTCTAGGTACACATTTTGCATCAGTGTGGAAATATTTGGGAAGAGGAGAGTCACCCAAGAATTTCAGCCTTTTCTCCCCAGTGTGCTACATTGAGTAGGGGTTCACAATCAAGATTGTACAAGACTAAAACCTTTGAAAAGGTTACATTTTGCCCTATAGCTAATTCACTGTCAGCTTTTTATGAAACAGTTAAGGAAGTGACAGAGCAGAAAATAGAGCATGTTATCATAATTTACTTTTTTAGGGCTCTTGTTGGCTGACAGCATTTTGACATAAATTATTATATAATAATTCAGGGCCTAGAGTGCATTTTTCCTCTATTGTCATTTATAAAATTGCTTCATAATATAATTATACTCTCCCATTCTTGCATACTGAATCAGAGCAGCTGCAGTTTAAAATGAGAGACCCCCCTGCAATTTTCCAATTTATTATTTTGGATTAATTTGGCATTTGTGCAGTTGGAGGAGTAGACATAGAGAATACCTATCAGCCAAGTAAAGATGTAGCCAGGAGTTGTACAAAGTTTCTTACCTGGGATCTTTGTTAGTTACCTCAGCCTCTAGGCGAAGCTCTCATGGGGTGGAATCACAACAGTGTTGGTGAAAAACATGGGCTCCCTCCAGGGGTCTCTTACAGAGGGAATGGCAAGGTGTGAGGGGGTTCCTTCAGTAAGGACTGTCTCCTATAAGGAATATCTTCTGTAACAGTGCTAAGCCTGGCTTACACCCCAGCAAGTTGCCTGCTTGAAAGGGGATGGAATGTATGGAGTAGATAGAAAATGGCACCCAACAACTCTCCTTATGAATTGATTATATTTTCAAAGGAAAATAAGTGTTGGTTAATTTGGAAAAAAGAGAGCTTTGGAGATGAGGGGTGTATCAAACCTCTCTGGAAGCAACACTTTCTTTTTCCAGCTTGGTATGGGATGGGATGAAAATGTTGAGTTTATTTTGGAGGAAAGAAACCCAACATTCAAAACCATACAATAATGAAAAAAATAATAAATCATAGGGTCGTAGAATCACAGAGTTGGAAGAGACCAAAAGGGCCATCAAGTCCAATCCCCTACCATGCAGGAATAATAATATTTATTCACAGAATATTTCCTAGAAGAGATTGATTAAAAAAGAAAGTGAAATAGATTAAATAGTGTTGCTGTTGCTGCTGCTGCTGCTGTTGTTGTTACTGTTACCACCACCACCATCACCACCACCACAACTACTAACTTCTAATATTTTCATTACTACCACCATCACCAGGAGCACTAGCATTACAACTACCAAAATCCATATTAAGGCAAAACATGTTAGGCTAGATTAGAGGTCAAAGAAGTCTCCAGGTTCTTGAGATCTTCAGATCTCTTCACCTTGGAATATCTATCCTCCCCCCGCCCCCCAAAAAAACACAATTTGGGAGGGAGGTAAAAAAAGGTTCTAACCATCTTGGAGTCAGGAAGTCTAAAGCCAGACTCTTCTCTTGTGATGAAATAACAGTAGTACTAGTAATATAAATATATTCTATATCTTATATTTTCTATCTTATACATATTTTGCCATTAATCATCTTTCACTGATCAGTTTTACTGGTTGAATTTTATGATCTTGTTTTATTATTGCGTCTATACAGTATTGCTGGAGGAAAGGAAGAGGTTTTCAGAAAGCATTTGGCTCACAATCTATGCCTTTTGTCATTCTAGCTGCAAATCCATCTGTTCCTCAGTTTTATCTTTGTCTGTGCCCTGAAGGTAGAAATGAGCACCAGTCATTTGTGATAAAACTCCTGATAGGTCAGGAGTGTTAAGATGTTAAGAACACTGCTACCTATTAAAATGCCCTAGAGCTCTGATTCATTGCCATTATTTTAAACTTTGTAACTAAGGTAGTCATGCAGGCAATAAAAACTCAGGAAGGATGTTCTTTCAATAGTCTCAATTATTTTCTCCACACCTTGGCCACAAGGAAAATGTGTACAGTGATATACTGGATCAAAAACATTTCAAAGTAATTGTTTCTCTACTAAAGCATAACTCCTTGGGCAAAATCTGTGTCTCCTTTTTTTGACACTTCATTTTCACTGCTGACTTGCATTCTGACATTGCTTGCCTTGATGGTTAAGCTTACCTCTGCTGTTGTGGTGGTCAAGCTAATTAATTCAGCACACATCTTCATTAGGGAAATAAGTGGCTTGTCATGCAAACTACTGATTATATTTTCATGTAATCTCCATGAATTTGGCAATGACAGCTGGTTGCTCCTATGTCAGTGCGAGAGAGTGAATCAACTCTAGCTTTTATTCCAAATTTTAAATTTACTCCAAATCTTAATTTGAACAAAAACTTTCATAGTCACTGTGGCCACACCAAAGAAAGAAAGGAAGCCATTCAAATCCATTTCCTTAGCCTCATGCTTTTAATGCTGGGTGCATGTATACTCAGATGTTACAGTGAATTCAGTGGGAATTCCTTGGACGCTATTTAGGGTATGAAATGGTGTACAAAATTGGCTCATAGGTGACTTATATTGAATGAGATGACTGTCTCATGTACAGTGATGAGACAGCATCTTTCCATATCTAAGCTTATAAAGAATCATAGAATCATAGAGTTGAAAGAGACCCCAGGGGCCATCGAGTCCAATCCCCTACCATGCAGGAACCCACATCAAAGTACTCCCAACAGATGGTCATCCAGCCTCTGCTTAATAACCTCCAAAGAAGGAGACTCCACCACACTCTGAGGCAGCATATTCCACTGCTGGGCAGCTCTGACCGTCAGGAAGTTCTTCCTGAGATTCAAGTGGAATCTCCTTTCCTGCAGCTTGAATCCATTGCTCCTTGTCCTAGTCTCTGGAGTGGTAAAGAACAAGCCTGCTCCCTCCTCAAGATGGCATCCCTTCAAAAGAAGTATCTAGTTATCACAGAAACCTGTCATGCTTTCTAGGGGGGTTCTGGGAGATATACTCCCAAGAGTTATTTTCCCAAGGTCTACTCTAGTTTTCCAAGCTCTTGTTTTTGAGATCCTTTAACTGGAAATGCCAGGCACTGAACCTTCAGCCTCCCACATGAATCAGCTTGGATCAGATTGCAGCTGTTGAATATAAAATTACCTTAATTGTTATCAAATGCTTGAAGCCCTTGTGTCCTCATTTTGTTTTTTCTGTTTCTCATTTTTCTATTCTTATTACAAATAGGGATGGAATTCCTTTGTTTGGGCTATGTTTTTCAGAGATTAAAAAAAAAACGTTTAAAAATGTTCATCTGTCTCCCCTTGTACATAATGCATTAAGTGACATTTCTATTGTTTTAATTGTTTGAACAGTACAAAATTTCAATTAAAGAGATAGCAAACAGAGCATATTTTCATAATTAAACACAGAGCACGGAATATAGCTTACTATCTCCATTTTAAAAGTCTGGCAATTTTCAATTTAAAGAATGGTGTACCAAAAGAAATCTCAAGTTTCTATCTATGCAACAAGTGTGTGTGTTGGGGTAAAGGACTCACTGTCCCTTTTCTCCCACTTATAATTTGGAGTCCTGGTGGCGCAGTGGTTAAATGCCAGTACTGCAAGCCACAAGGTTGTGAGTTCGATCCTGCCCAGCTCCAAGGTTGACTCAGCCTTCCATCCTTTCACAGGTCGGTAAAATGAGTACCCAGCTTGTTGGGGGCATGTATAGAAATGTTTCTAAATACATGCTATTTGTAAGTTGTTCGCCGCCTCGATCCATATGGAGAGGCGGATACAAATGAATAAATAAATAAAAAAGTAAAAATTTTAATGGCATTACTAGGGATGTTGGGCACCAAAACAAACAAACAAACAATCACTGGGCCCTTGCTGTTCACTGGGGTTTAATTCCAGGACCTCCTGGGGATACCAAAATCCATAGATACTCAAGTATATAACATGGTGACCAACTCACATGAGTGCCAGTGAGAGACTGAGGATCTGTGAAATGGCAGGAGGCTACAGTGAGGTTCTGTCTACACAGCATTGTAGAGCTTAGTGTGCAGCAAAAGCAAAGTTTGCTTTTTGGAATTTTCAAATATTTTTGTGCTGTAGTTGGTTGAATCTGTGGATGCAGAACCTGTGGATATGGAGGGCCAATTGTACATGAAAACAAGGATGAAGGGAAAATATGTATGTATATGTATGGATGTGTTTCCTATAGTTTTACACTGACCAAGGAAAAACAACAACCTTATTTAGGTGGTTACAGGTAAAAAAAAAAAATTAAAACCATAACATACTAACATATAACCTGAAAACAAAAATCTGAAAAAGACTATAAAACCGCAATAGAATTGTTTCCCCATAATTTTATACCTTGCTTTCCCCCCTATATTGTGTAAACAGGTGCAAGACAAGCTAATTTCCATGTCATAATGATGTGTATTTTTTTTAAAGTTTGAATTTCATATTTGTTTACCTAGATCACGCATGGTCATGATGAGCAGCACGTCTGTTGTTAGCTTATTCACGTGTGATTATAAAGAACACTGTTAGATTGTTGTGAAGACCTACAGAGTGTGTCAGTCTCAATAGTAATGGCTATATGTCCAGACTGATTCTGCCAGAGCTATGATTGGTGGCTTCTTTGTCAGCACGGTAGTGAGTCTATACTAGGTTTTAGTCTCAGTGTTAAAGAAGCTGCCCTAGACACTGAACCTATTTAGGACATAACTCTTCCAAACTTTGCATAAGTACTCTGAAGTTCAGACTGAAATCCAGAGCAGATTTACTACTCTACTGATCTGCCACTGAACAACCCATGATTTGGTTCCCTCTGTTGCATTTCAGGCTAATTACAGAAATACATTTGTTCATTCACTTATTTATGGTGTATCTCATTTATCTGGCAGAAGTGCCAGTCAAGATATCTAACAAGAATAAAATTCAGACAGAAGTGGATATATAGTTAAATGTTAAGACATCACTGCAGAATCTTGAATGCATACTTAATATTGTTAATACAAAATAAAAATATGCTATTTCTTGCTGTTTGGGTACCATGTATTTCATCTTCACATTTGCCTTTCTCTGAAAAAAAAAGTATCTATTTAATAAAGAGATATGATCAGGTATTTCCAAGTGCTTACATGGATGTCATACCTTGTCCCATTTAATGCAGATATCTTCAAAATGTAACTTATTATGTGATTAACTGCAATTAGAAGAGTGGTATTTTGGTCTCTATTTCACTACTGGGAGGATATTATCCTAAAGGCTTGGTTGGGACTGAGAGAATGGCCAAACCTCTGGTCCATTTATCAGTCCCCATGATTGGACACAAAATGTACCTGGGTGTCAGGGACACCCCTTTCCCCAGAATAGGATTGTCACCTACGGTCAAAGGAGAGGCCTACAACATATAAATAAGTTGTCCTCCAGATTAGGGGTGATCATAATATTTGTGACTGTGTATTAAGGCTATAGGGTCAGTGGGAAGAGAGACAAGTGTCCCCATTACCAGCAGGCTGTTTTGTGATGAATTCAAGTCTGGAATACTTCTTCTTTTTTTCCACCTGTCATGACATTATGACATTATTGTGTTGTTGTTGCTGTTATTGGTATGAAAAAGCTGTATAGTGGTAGGTATACATATTCTTTCTCTGGTACAGAAAACTCTTATCTCCAAATTTCCATCCCTATAGTTAGAAACGTGATAACCTTGAGATGTATTGAACTCCAGCTCCCATAAACCATAGCCAGCACAGATTGATTAGGGATCTTAGGAGCTGTCGCTCCAAAGTAGGGACAAAGTACTTGCCTGCTCCTGGCCTTTGGAGTCTGCCAGTGTGGTTGTAAGCATTGAGATGCCCTGGAGTTCTATGTGCTGCATGTATTATGACACTGAATGTTTGCTGAAATCATGGCCTGGTCATCACAGCATAATTTATTGCCATGTCATGTGGACATTGTGTTGGGCTGGAGGCAGGCATGGTTCCTTTGCTGCTCTTTTATTTAATAGGTTCAGTCTCTCATCCTCTGTTAGGCTGAGTTTGTTCTGGATCCAGCAAAAGTTCTGATAGCAGGGTACTACTATACCTTTCCTTCCTTCCCCATGTACTCATGAGTGTTCATGATGTGTTTTGCATTGTGTTACTCTGTTGGAATAAAGTAGTCAAATAAAGCAATACAACCAGGTCTAGCTTGAGTAGCTTATACAGGTTGTAAGTGATTGTTTGATGAAGGCGGCTCCCTGTTTTTATGACATGGATAGAAAGTAGCAGATACAGTGCAACCCAGTGAGCATGTGTGGAGCCACAAAAAGTACTGCTGGATAAACAGTGCTCGTTGAGTTTTGCTATGTCTGCTTTTTCTTTGAAGGCATGTGAAGACACATGAAGACACGTGAGGATTCTTCAGTCTTCCATTAAGTCTTACTTAAAGTTTGTTTGTTTGCTAGTTTGTTTATTGTAAATTGTTTGTTTATTGTAAATTATTTCTTTATTCTCCCTCTGAGCCAAACTGACTTTGAAAATGTATATGAAATTTTATGCACTGTTTCTTCTTGTGATGAACTGCGATGTCTATGATGATTTCGCCAACTTTTTCCTTGGTACAAAATGATCCAAGCATTTCCAGGAAGAATTAGGCAAGTGACAGATCACAGCCTCTTTCTCAAACAAATTCTTGGGAAATTTCAGTCCATTCAGACTGAAAATGAAGTTGTAGCCTTCAGTGACCTATCTAATGAAACGCTTAGCCATAGCATAGCATAGCATAGCGGTTTTTGCTGTCTTTGGGCGTTTGTTCTGTATTCATGGACTTGGTTAGTTTAATGTAAACTGGCACCTCAACAGCTGTATCCCCTTAAGCAATTTTTTATTTAGCAGCTGGTCTATACACGTCACCTGGTAGCCATGGATTTTCAATTTTTCCCTGTGCCAAGGGGGGCAGCTGGAATAATTTGACTGCTCATTAATTTGAGAGAAATATGAGCTGTGTAAGTCAGACAACATGAGTCTTCTGTATGGTGTCGTACAAGGATAAGAAGATCATGGTAGAAGTAATTTGCCCTGTCCCAAGGGTGTCTTAGACTTTTAATAAGCTAGTTATGAAAATTCTATTTCTTTGCAATTTAAAGAGTCTAATTAGTGCCTGTAATATAGCCAGAATGGATGAAGGTTAACGTTAGCCCTCCAGAGGCTTTTCTCATTCAGTTACAGATAGAAATCAGGTAACAGTTTGTAGCTAATTAGAATAGTGTATTAAATATTCAGTCCATCTTGATTTGACTCAGGGAGCACATGGATGCTGTACAGCTACAAAAAGAAATGATAAAGAGGAGTTAAGTTTAATTTCTAATCAAAGATAAAGACAATGTACTGATTTTAGTCCTGAGTACAGGATCCCGATAGCCCAAGAAGCAATTGCCTGTAATCTGCCGAAACATCAAGATAAAGGCAGGAAAGGTGTTGAATTGCATTGTTCTTGCATTTTGGGGCCCAAAAGAGTTACTAGTTGTTTAATTAATGCAGAAATTCTCAGTTGTTTTTTTTTTTTTTTGTATTATCCTTTGGGCAGTGAAGCCACAGATGCTGAGTATGTGAATTGATGTGAACAGTCCAGTTTGTGCATCCTCAAGGTGCCTAAGAAATACAGATGTCAAAATGCTTGCAGGGGAGATCTGGAATCAAGGCAAGAAGAGGCACTTGAAGAAACCGCATAGGATCAGGGAAACATGGCTTGCCCTTCCATCCAGTGGACTGGTTTGTTTTTTTAAACCAGTATGTCACAGTAAATCTTTTTCTCAAGGGTTGTCCCAGAATTTCGGTGGACAGGTATAGAAGCAACGTATTGCATACTGATCCAGGGCTCAGCAGTTTGCTTTGTTTTGTAGGCTAATTCTGTTTTGCAAGAACAGTTATGTTAAAATTGCCTGTCAAAATCCGTGGGGCCTAGGTTTGGGCATTTAACTGGAAAATGCTTAATATTCAAGTCTTTTTGTTTCTACTGTTATATGCTGAACATCCATTATTCACTCTTGTCCTGTTGTACATTTTGTGATTTTTGTCCAATAGAACAGAAAACATTGCCATAACAAGTGAAGACCCTAAAATGTAGCGGCTGTTCTTATACAAAACTTGTTGAATCTATTCTTCTGGAACTCCCTTTTCTTAAACTGTTTCACTGAAGAGATTTTTGCTGATAGATATGAGCCATCAAAATTTAAATAAGACACTACTATACAACCTTCAGCATTTCACTGTAATGTCTGTACCGATTTTAACTTTGCTGAACCTATGGAACATATCTTAGTTTAGCAGTTTTCGTTGTACTGTATTAATCTGTGTATTCTGCTTCTTTTCATGTTTGCATTTATCAGCCATGTTGCTGATGAAAAGAACCCGGGAAATCAAAAGAACCCATGAAATCAAAAATTACTTTCTAATATTTCAGTAACAGTTCTATTAAAAATATCTCAGTGTTAAGTCCTTAAATCACAGCACATTTGACATCACCTTCTGTTTTCTGTCAAAGATAAACAAGATTTGCAGTTGAGAACGATCTCTTTCCTGTTCTTATAGAGGTTGGGGGTGGGGGGGTAAATGCAACTCTTTTTGATTTCTCTAGGGCCAATTATACTTGAATATTGCAAATGCAATTGCAGTTTAATGTCCCAATATATTTTTTAACAAATACAAGAAATTATATATTAAATATGACATGTATGCACTGTCCTCAAATTTCCATGCATCCAATGAGGACTTGATTCTAGTATGCTTCTGACTGTTCTGCTCAGTAGTATTGTAACATTTGGAGAGCCTGAAATTTTTAAAAAAAATCAAAATAGATGCAAATGCTTTTGTTCCTTCTACATGCCTAACTACAAATCTTGCTACCTTATTCAAGATGATAAGGGCCTATTCATCAGCCAGGACAACTAGAACTCCTCTCCAGCTTCAGCTCTCCCTCTGTTTCTGAACTGAGCTGGCAAGTATAGTCCCTTCCTTAGGGTTTTCTCACCCATTGGGCCAAACCAACAATTCATAAGCTTTGTTTTATGTTCATTATGTAGGATCAGCGCTAGGTGGCGTATGTTCATTTGATTACTTCCATTGTAATCAATAATGCTAATTCTGTTAGGGTGGATAAAAAAAACCACACCTGCACCATATCCCCAGGTGGACACAGAGCTGGATTAAACCCTAAACACAAAGTAGGAAGAACAAATGTGAGAGTAAAAGAAAACACACTCACACAGTAACTTTGGCCAAAGGATCCATTCAGGTATCACCACTGACAGTAGTGATAAGGAAGGATGATTTTATTCTTTCAGGCTTTCCCTTCTTATACCATTTTTATGCTTACATAAGAGAAAAGATTCATGCTGATGCAAAGTTACAGCTCGTACACGTGTCACGTTTTATCCGACTCTTAACTTCCAGGGTCTACATGTCCCAGCCAACACCCTAGGTCTTCTCCAAAGACCACCGCAGATGCCAGCAGTGTCCTTTTTGTGTATGTAACTAATTATAAACAGGAACAGAGCAGAATAAACAATTATAAGGCGAAGGTTATTCAATGAGCCACAAGTGTCTAAAACCAATTAATACCATAGCTAATGGTTAACACACATCAATTCTATAGCAAATTACCAGTTATTAAAATTCTAAGCCTAACATGGTCCATGGTCCAGCATGTGAAACTCATGTGCCACAGAAGGCCTTTACCTGTGAATTACCCAGCTGACCCCATGCTCTTTTTTGGATCAAAACTTTTCCCACCAGGCAGAGATGTCTTTGTAAATTTTGGTGATGCTGGTTATCTGTTTGTGGTGGAGACAATGTAGGCACCTTTACCTTTCCTTCCCCCAACTGGTGAACTCCACTGTCAAATCTAAGAGTGCCAATGGCACACATGGTTCGTGGAGATTCTGGCATGCAAAAGGATGTCTACAACCTTGCAGTTGCACCTATTGATGTGGAGATCAGAAACAATACCTTTCTTAATCCCACTATCTTTCTATACTGTTCCATTCCTTTATTTGTACTCCACAAAACTGGGACTCAAGAAAGCTCACAAAAGAATTACAGGCCAAAGCACACGTTGTTGTTGTTGTTGTTGTTGTTGTTGTTAATTTATATCCCACCTTCCTACTGAGACTTAATGCAGTTGACAATATATTTAAAACAATATAAATGAATAACAATACAAAACTTTCATAAAGGTATACATATAAGACTTAAAAACAATTTATGAAGTTAAAAAATTTAAGAGATTAGAATGCATTAAACGGCTATAGATCAGGTCTACACACACATATCCATTTTTTGATGATACTAATAAGTGGCAATAGATTTCAGAGGTAGGACTTAAGGAAAATTTCACCTTGTCTGAGGCACAGTGCTCATCGGTTCACATATTTGGCATCAGTCAGCAATAACTGAAGCTGAACAATCAGGTGGCGCACATGCAATGTGTGGACCAGGTAGCCTCTGAGTACATTTAATATTCAGACTAGCAGTTCAAATCATAAAAAATGAAAGAGGTCTCCTACCCCCCAAAGGACTGAATAAATGCAGGACCTGTTTCTTACTTCTTTATAACTCAAGCCAGTGTAGCATGTCTGTCATGTCAAACTTAAACCCAGATTCACATAAAGCTCACTGTATAAATACAGAACAATTGCTTTGAATTACTGCCTCTAGTCTATAAGGGTATAAAAGGAAGGGTCATGTATGCCGTGAGTTTAGGCTGCCTAGCAGAGATTTAAATGTTCACTTACTTTGTTCCATCATCATCATCTGCATTTTTCATGATGCTTGACCGCTTTACAAACTTTTCTCAGTGCCATCAGAAACACTGGCCTAAATTCTGTTATTAGTCTTGGCTAGAGTAGCCCATTCAATCAGTGGTTTTCGCCTTTGTGTTGACTCATCATTCAAAAATGGATTGTCAAGATCTACTCTAATTGGAACTAACTAACAGGATGCCAATCATTATATTTTCCACAAATATAAGCACCTTGAATCTCACTGTTGGGGAAAAGGCAAGGTATAAATAAAGTGATTGAAAACACACACACACACACACACACACACACATTATACAGGAAAAATATATTGTGTTTTCTGCAGAAACAAACAACAACAAAAATCCGTCTCCTACTTTTGTGCAAACAAGCAAAATGAAGAAAAAATGTGGAAACCATTAGAGTTTTTGCTTTTACATAGGGGCAGGAAAAAAAAATCTTATGGCAGCTGACAATGTTATGAAGGGTGCTGCAACTTGTCAAGGCTGCCTCATGGCATAGCTCTATTTCCTAGAAGAAGCTACAGAAGAAATGGTTAAAATGTAGGAATCTTCTTAGGATGATGAAGTGCTTGTTCTGTACAGTTTTGTACAGTTTGAGCACATGGAACATCCATAAATTATCTGGGGAATTCCTCATGTGAGATTTTCTGCAAAAGAGGAATTCTTCTTAAATATTTTTCAAAACACATTTTCAGTTCACTGAAGATGTGTGGTGGTTTGTTCAGGGTAAATGACTTACTGTTTAAGTCATTAAAAACATATGAACTAAGCATTTCTTTCATGAATTGTAAAAATACAAGGGGACTGATTTGTGAACACCATGAGCAATACGTTACAGGTTACTCTATTCAGTTACAAATGTGCAACATACAGGATGGTAGCGGAAACAGTTAATCTCAAGGCTGCAAAACCATCATTCCTAATAGAACGGTAGGAATCCGGATGTTCTACTCTGAGCGCAATAATCTGCCTGTATAATCTCTATTACTTTCTGCTGGCATTTTCGATTCTATGAAATTTCTTGCAGAGCGGTTAAAAAAAGTGACAAAACTTTCCAATGTCACTTTGTTTTGAACCTTGTTTTCTTGGTTGTCAGTTTTTAGAAAATGGTTTACAGCTGCATCAGTGCCCTAAAAATGCAGTTGTTATGAGAGATAATAGCTTGTTATCAGGATGTTTATCACCTTTGACTTCACTGAGGGCTAATACACAACAATAGAATGAACTGGGGCAAGCCTACCAGGTGTATTAAATTATATTATGAATTATAGAGATTCGAAGATGGGGATTAGTGTCCAAAGAAAATCACAGCAATTGCCAAACTCATTATCTGATAGGATTGCAGCCTGGACAAAATCCCAGGGGCAAGAGGTCAGCACTTTATCCATTATGTCATCCTCCTAATCTCTGTCTGCTCTGTGCAGAGTGCAATATATTGTGAACGTCTCTCCCTCATTCCACATAATATCCTGCAGCTATGGAGTATGTGGCAGAAATAGGGAAGCTGATAACATTGGCTTAGTAAGCATTCAGACTGAATGCAGCCTGTTTTGCTAGACCAACACAAAATAAGACCACTGTACAGATGAACTCACCTGTGTTACTGTTGTTCTGCTATTTATTTGAGTTAATATTAAAGTCCATGTATGTGTGTGACAGCGTGTCTAAATTGTTTGGCTCCCTATGTGTTAAAATTGGGATTGCCACTTATGCATCTTCCCAAAAGAAGGAGGGCATCACAGAAAACAAAGAAGACAGAGATAAGGGAGGAGAGAGAAAGCATTTACATTTTAGCACCCTACAGAAATCATTCTTTGCAGAAAATATAATCAAATTAGAATGTAATCAGATCATTTGCCAAAAGTACTGAGTGGATCTGCAGAAATTTCTTAATTTGAGGTGGGGGCAGTTCTTAAAATCTGAGAAAAGGTTCTGTCTCCACAATGGATTCAGACCTTGGATATCTCCTTTGAAGTTCAGACTAAAATCTAGAGCAGATTCATTGCCTCATGGATGTAAAATCAACTAGTCACCCCTAAGCCCTGGGAGGAGGAGAAGGAGGAGGAGGATTAAATTCTAGCATCAGAGAACGCAAAGAAAAAGTGAGCTTGGATGTACAACTCTTTTTTTGCTCCAAGTTCTCTACTCAATAGTAGGAAGGGAGCTATATCAGCCCTGGACTTGTGCATAGTATATTTCCTTCCCGTAGGGTTCAATCGGGGGGGGGGTACAATTTAAACATTCAAAATAAGAAGGAAAAATACTGTTCCTCCCTCCCTTTTGCCTTACCAGTGTGAACTCAGCAGGGCTGTAAATGAGGTAGTTCCTCTGTACTCCTGCCATGCTCCTGATAACACAATTTCTCTGCTGCTGCAGCACAAAATTTTATAAACTGAAGTCTGCTTCAATGGAAACTTTGTTACAAATATATTCGAAGTTTCTGACAATCGCCAAAACAGATGCATGCATTGTTGTGCATAGATATACGTATAGAAGAACCAGTGTGATGTTGGATAAGCACTCCTGCAATGCAGGTTTCAAATCCCCTCTTGACCACAGAAACCCACTGGGTGACCTCAGGCAAGTCATGCTCTCTCACTCTAAGAGAAAGCAAGCCTCCTTCAATAAATCTTGCCAAGCCAAGCCTTGGAGAGGCTTGCCATAAATTGTGGTCAACTTGAAAGTGCATAAAAACAAACAAATCAAATTTACAGATTTTTCCACATTGACTAAAGCTTTTTTCTCACAATTTTTAAATGATGAGCATTGTATCCATTCAAATTTTTAAAAATGTGTGCATTGTGTTCTGTGCATATTATTTCATGACAGTGCACTGTGAGCCTTGCAAATGTGCAAATACTCCACAAGAGGCACTTTTATAAAGGCACTACAATTTTTTGTAATGAGTCTCAAGAGATGCGAAATGTTTCAGAAACCCTCTGTGAGGGTCACTGTAAAGTTGGAGTCAACTTGAGGCAAGTGGCAGTGAGAACAAATATGTACCAAGTGGATTGGCTGATGAATCAAATAGGACACGATAAAAATCCCTCAACAGATTAATCAAAGCTAGATTTTCTTTTTTATTATTTTAGCTCAAATAAAAAAATTCTTAAATATTAAAATGCATTCATTTCCCAAGAAACTTAACTGAGATATTAGCCAAACAAAGTAGCTACCCCTTTATTTATTATGAGTTCGTCTAACATACATTGTCACTTGTCTTTCTGGCCAACAAAATATGACAACCATGCTTAACTTTGGCAACAGGAGAGTGAATAGAGATGTAAAATTTTTTAAATCTCATTTTTGCCTGCAAAAAGTAATTTCAGAATTTCAAAAATGAGTATTTTTTTAACCTTGCTGTAAAGTGATCAAAGAATATTGTACAGTTTTTGTAAACTACTCACCATTCAGTAACTATTTTTTTTAACCAAAAAAATACAGCAGCATTTTCTTTGTGGAAGAATTTTCTACACAAGAAACTTATTTTCTGCACAGAAATGTTATTTTTGGAAGCAAAAATGCTCTTTTCTGTGTGCTTTTTTTAAAAAAAAAACAACACTTTTATTGTTTCATGCAGAATAAAGCCAAAACTGCAAACATTCCCGCCCATCTTGGGTTCTCCTTGTAAGAGTTTCCCAGTGCATGAGAAGCCCACTTTTTAAACCTATTACCGCAGTTTCTAGCTTGGACTTGAGGGATATTAGATATCACTTTAATATCAATAATTTGGCCTTCTTTACCTATTCCTCTCCATGTGCTGCGAGGTTCCCCCGGATAAGCTCACAGACAGGCACAGCCTCTAATCGCTGTAATATTCCAAACAAATACAGGCAGGCCAGAAATAGCCGTCCTGGCGCTTCAGGAGACCTCAAAGGCAAGTACTCTATTATGTATGCATGCTACTTACAAAGAACTCCCTGCCCCAAGCAGGCAGCTTGATTAGAAGAATCCTCATCTGTCAAGCACTCTGTGTTTGCATACTGTCTACTCCATTGTCAATTCGGACTTAACTCAATCATGCTAAATTCTGACCTTTCAGAAGCTTTGTCTCCAGCCCGAAACTCATTGTTTTCCCCAAGTACGGACTAGCCTACGGTCACATTTTCCCCTATAAGAACCCCTGACTTTGAGAGCTTCTTCGGATCGCTCCCGACTTCCATCCCGCCTTGCTGCCGCTTTGCTTGGAGAGCCTTCCCCTCAGTCCCACGTACTGAGAAACTCCATATCTACGAACTCCGTCTTCAGACTTCCCGGGCTTCGGGACAAGTGTAGTATCTCCCATACCAAAACCTCCTCTAAAAATCCCTCTATCCCACTCCAACCTTTATTTCTATAGTTATCTGTGTGAGTGTGCTGCGTATACGGTTTGATTGTATTTTAATAAAGATCACAATTATTGTTTCAATTCTGTTTGCTCCTTGACTCAGCCTGACCCCGTAGACATTGGGTAAAAGATCTCGTTCCGTTCCCCTGCCTCTCGTATTACTAGCTTGTGCTCTTTGACTAATTTCCCCAACTTGTATAATTTGGAGCGCACTTAGGTGTCTCTCACGGGACCCCCAGAAATCAGGGTAACAAACCATTGTTAAATATGGAATATTCTTTCCATTCATAAAAGTTGAACTAAAAATGCTCTGAATATACTTTCCATGTTAAGTGCTCAAAATATGTTTTCCTCTTTGTCTGCTTCTCTTACCCCCACCTCATTTTTTTCTATTGCTTTTTATCATGTAGTTAGACTTGACTTATTCTTACATAAAAGAATTCCTCTCAGATTTAAGCCTTATTCATCCTGGCTCTTATTTACTGACACAACAAAAGATTCACCTGAAAGCATTCAAATATATCAGTATTCTTTAATGGGTAGTTTTTCCCAGTACTTGTAGTTATTCTGCAAGCAAGTGTAGCATTTTTCAATTTTGTTGGTATATCTAAAAGGGTGTTTTTCTTCTTATACCGTGTCTGTGGAAGCAGCTATCATTTCTTGCGAGACAGAAAAACAGGAAAATTTGTTCAGATAGTGCTGTCCTTAGAAATGGCCTTCAGCTGTAAGCCAAAGTCTCTGATTCCCAAGCAGTTGTAACCCAAAGAAAACCTCCTTTCTTTTTCGTAAACCTGAGTAGTTGGTATTATTACTTGGCCAGTTGTTGAGCATTGGCTGTGGCTTCAGGCCTCCAAAAACATCCAGTAGAGAATAATGACCCTTCTGCTCTGAGGTGAAGCATCTCACAGATTTAATTGAAGCTTCAATCCCATATTCACTTTCTGGAGAATAAGAGGTGGAGAACCTAATGGGATTTCCTTAGATGTACAGCTGGTCCCTCCCAAAACTGCAAACCCCAGGATTCCATAGGATGTTGCAAGTGCAATCGTAGTGCTATAACAGGCTAGAGTGGAAATGGCCTAACTCTTGAGCTCCTGTTATTCACCTTGCTCTGTAGGCTTAGTAACTTAGTAAGAGCAAGTGTAATGTTAATGACATTTAAAATGTTGGATGAGGACTTGGGAGACCAGGGATCAAATCTCCACTTAGCCATGGGCGACCTTGGTCAAGTCACACTCTCTCAGTCTCAGAGGTAGGTATTTTTCATGCAGAATCTCTCCTTTGAATAACTCTTGCCAAGAAAACCACATTATAGGTTCACCGTAGGGCTTCTGTAAGTTAAAAATGGCTTGAAGGCGCACAACTACAACAAGTGACTTTAACAGTAGGCAAACAGATACAATTTGTTTGAGTTTGTGGTGTGTGACCAATTGTTACTTTAACCATTTGAGTTAAAATGTTTCCATGACAGCCAGCGTGATGTCATTGTTTGAGCACTGGAATATGACTCTGGAGATCAGAGTCTGAATCCCTGCTTGGCCAGGGAAAACCACTGGGCGACCTTGGGCAAGTCATACTCACTCAGCCTCAGAGGAATACAAAGGCAAACCCCACTACCAAGAAAACTGTGTGATGGGTTCAGCCTAAGGTCACCATAAGTTGGAAATGGCTTGAAGGCACACAGTAACAATGGCGACAACAACAGGCTTCCAGACATGGGTGTAGAATGACAAAACAGCAAAGATTTATTGACTAACAAGTTAAGCATCTAATGTGCAGTTGGCTGCATCGGCATTTTAATGTAACAGTTCAGAAGCAATGTGACAACTTTTCCATGAACTCTTTACTGAATATACTACTGTATTCTCATCTCCCTTCACACTAAATGTCTATTTGCTGTTGTTGTTATTTGCCATGATGCAAGTAACTTTGACTTCTATAGACTCTATGAATGAAAGATCTGGAAGAGTCATCAACTGTTCCCCTTAGATCTCACACACACAGGCCTATGAGTTCCTAATCAATCCATCTGTTCAGTCTTCCTCTGTCCCTACTGCCTCCCAGTTTACCAAGCATTGTCATCTTTTCCAGTGTGTCTTGTTATCTCATGGTATGTCCAAGTACAACTTTCTCAGTTTAGTCATCTTCCCTATCTTAATCATGCCTCTATAACCCTTTCTCTATCTCCATCTGGCTGTATCTGGCAACTGAACAGTCAAACCTCTCTTTGTATATTCTTTCTTAGGCCATTTCTGCACTAGCCTGTTATAGCACTCTTATTCCACTTTCAACATCCAATGGAATCCTAGGGTTTGCAGTTTAGGGAGGGGCCAGCCCCCCTTCCTCAGTATTCTAAGAACTGTGATTGGCTGGTTCCATTTAGGCCATGCAAGTTAAGGATTTAACACTTCTTCACTAAATACTTAGGATTTAAACGTGCAGCTCAGATATTGTCCACTGATGGATTTTGCATCTGAAGGACAAATTTCAGGATTTGCATCTACTGTGAGTATTTTAAAGTGGAGGGAAGAGGAGTAAAGAAAGAAGAAAGACTCACTTTTTAAAACAGAGCTACACAACCTTTAGTTGACAAAGCCAGAAGGAGCAACACACCAGCTATGCACTTGTTCATCTCAGTGGGGATTTGAATTCGCAAATAACCTGTATGAAATAATCAAAAGGTGAGGGTTTCAAATGAAAAGAAAGCTGGTGTGATATTGTGGGTGGAGTGCTAGACTGGGAAGACTTAGGTTTAAATCACTGCTTAGACCCAAAGTTACTCAGTGGTAATAAGCCAGTTGCTGTCTCTTAAGACCACCTGGTCTTTTCACATTATTGTTATAAGAATCAAATCACAGATGAGATGGTGATGAAACATATATACCACCTTGAGCTCATTGGGGAGAGGATGGAATCAAAATTAAATAACAATTTCTGTCTTTTTCAGATGCAATTTTTCTTTTCAATGTATATTCCCAAATGAAGAAAGCACACACCTGATTTATAAATGTGATTTATACTCTTTCAAACAAACCTGTAAGAGCAGCAGGAAAAGACATAGCTGGGATTTGGACAGAAGGCCGTGCAAATAAATCTGTCTCATTTAATGCAAGTTGAAAAAATGAAAATGACTTGAGGAAATCATGTTGAATGGAAAAAAGTAAGATACCTTACTTTTGTTTTAACTACTTGCAACACAAAAGTGTAGCAGTTTCAGTGTTGGACTACAACCCTGACCAGGGTTCAATTCCCCGCCTGACCATGGAAACCCACCAGGTGATCTTGGGTGTGTCACACACTCTTAGCTCCAGAAAACCCCATGGTAGGGTCATTTTAGGGTCACCATAACTCTGAGAGGACTCAAAGGCACATAACAACAACAAAACCAACAACTGTAGAGACAAAGAAGTTAAGAACATAGCAAATGTGAAGCTGAAATAAACCCCCCAGTTTTGTGCATGGGGTGGTGGTCATGGTTTGTTTATTTGTCTTTTTAGCTGACATTTGCATGTGTCCAATTTTTCAGAGTCTTCTTAACAGAAAACTAAAGTTTCTGCCTAAGCATACTGCCTCTCCCTCAGAGGATAATCTCTATGCGGCAGGGTAGGTCTTTTTAGGTCTCTTAGGATTAAGGTTGAAAATTAAAAACATTTCATTTTTGGCCTGTCTCCCAAACACCTGAGTTCCACATTGTTGTAACATTGGGTCATGTGCTACAAATGAAGAGCAGGCTGGGCGGACAGCAATTGTGCAGTTAGTTTAAGAGTACAATGTGTTGCTCTTCCACAAGAAAAAGAGCAATGAAGTAGTGTGATAAATTTCCTGTTAAATTAGCATTAAAGATACCTGTAATGAACTCCCATGCTTCCTTTATAATCCAGCTGCTACTTTCCTGTATAAATAACCCACTTGTTGGACCACTTGCTATTGAAAAGAATGGTGGCAACATTTTGTTTTAAAATATGCTTACTGCACTGCTTGAAAGCCATTGTATTTACTTTTTGTGGTTTAGTTAAAGTCAATCCAATAATTTACTTGATTGGCCTACACTTAAAGATGATCTACAAAAAACACTTGCTAGTTCTTTTTGTCAGTGCTTCATAATGTTTGATAAACCAAATGAAGCATTAATAACCATTTTTGCAAACACAGGAATTGGAACAAATTTCCCTCCCGGTCAGTTTGATCCATAGTCTCAATGGACTTTTCCAGTTTATAAATTTGCCCTTTTTTAAGTTTCTTTCCATTGCCAATAGCAAAATACCTGATCTTCATGTAATTAGAATGAAGATTAAGGATATTTGAGAATTTGCATCATCAAGGTCCCCTGCCCATTTTGTCTCGGCTACACCTCCTGAAACTGTACAGGATACCATGTGCAGCTAGCAATCTGGATATTATGGAGCTTATGAACAACATGGAACAACAGCAAGAATTACAACACCAAAAGAGTTACTTACCAAAAGATTCCTGTTTTGAAAATGCAGAAAGAAAAATGTGTTATAAATACAATAAATAAATAAATTCAATTCAGTTCTAATATGTATACAAAATTGCTTTGGTCAATGAGTGCAAACATCCCAAAATGCATTGTTGTTGTTAACTGCTGACAAATCACTTCAACTTATGGATGACCCTATGACCCAGAGACCTCAAAGTCGCCCTGTTATCAACAACCCTGCTCAGGTTGTGCAAATTCAGTCATAACTTTCTTGATTGTCCATCTGTAATGTGATCTTCCTCTTTTGGAGGACACAACCCAAACAAATATGTATGTGTGTGTGTGTGTGTGTGTGTGTGTGTGTGTGTATATATATATTGCTGAAAGAAAAAAATTACACTCACAGAGAAAGAAAATGGAGCAAGCTTCTAACTAAGAGGTATTCTAAAACAAAACAAAACTACAGAATGGTAGCCTAAATCCAGTTGCTATTCCCAAGAGTAGATCAATGGATCTACTCGATCAATGGATTGGTTCAATGGATCAATGCTAAATTAACACATATGTAAGTCCCATTGATTGAGTGAATCTACTTTATGTGGCACTAGCAATTAGATCTATATGTTCAAAAAGATTCCATTCAAATAACACTAGAGGAGTGTGATAAATGATACTGTTGGCATGCATTACTCAAGCATGGAACAGGACAGTCTTCATTAGTGTAGAGTCTTCCAGATGTATGAGTATATGATACCCCACCATCTTTAGCCATCATAACAGATTAGCAGTGTAGGGAAATCAGGAACAGGGAAAGCAAAAGAATAAAATAAAATAAAATAAAATGAAGGAAGTTTCAAAGGAGGGTTTGGGGGATGGATAATGGAACCCTTCCCACTGTGCCTAGGTGCAGGTTCTAATGCTAAATTATATAGAACGTGTGTATTTTGCCTCCAAAAGATTTAATTTGCAGCACTGAATTGTGGGGAATCATGCCACTTTTCAATAGTTGTAAGCAATATGTAAAGCATGCTTTGCAAATGACAGAAATGTACAGGGCAGAGAAACATATTCTTGGCATATTGTTAATCTGCCCATTTGACTGTCTATGATTTGGTGGCAGGAACAAGAGAAAAGAATTATCATTCTTACAAAACTACTGAGATGGTTGTCCTTTTGTTGTGTATGTGTCTTCAAGTCACCTGTTGGGGTGACCTCAGGAATTTGTTAGGGTTTTCTTAGGCAAGGAATACTCAGAGGTGGCTTTGCCAGTTTCTTCTGAATTTATTTTCCTCTTTGAGCCTGCTGCCACTTTAGTCTAGCCTATCTCCTCCTCTACTATAGCTAAACCTAGTCTCTTTTTAAATTAGGAATACAGTTTGTAGGTTACAGGAGACAATTAGACATAAACCTTTCTAACATATTGTCTCTCAAAGCGCATTTCAGATAGTTCTTCCCAGAGATGTAAGGGTGATTTTGCTGTAACATCTGTCACCCAATTGGTCTCCAGGGTTCATTTGACTGATTAGCCTGGCTAGGAGGGTGTCTACTTCTTCCCTCACTGTTTCATGTGCATCCCTAGCTAAGTTGCCTTCTCAGTGGAAAAAGATGATCATCCCAGATAGATGGAGTGTGCTGTTCTTCAATCAAGAATATACAGTAACTCCCCTGCTAAAACCTCCATATTCTACCAGAGATTAACACTGATAGTGATTTATGTGCCATTATTTGGATATAATTCTGATGTCACTTGTTCCTTTTTTTTCTTTAGAGATTAAGAACTTTGTTTACTATAGCTGTACTTGTACTATTTGAACAGCTGAATGAAGGAAAAATAAACACATCTGGAAGTTCTTCCATGCCATGAACTCACTAGAAAGCCTTTTTTTTTCACAACTTGAACATTTCACCTCAAATAGGGTAATATTGTCAATAATTTAACCATAAATTCACTACTTTTCTGCAATGGTGGAATTGTGTACTTCTGTGAGGCAAGAGGCTATGCTGATGACAGCAGTGCTGCTGGTAGGGTCTTCCATGTCAGACAGGTTTTTGCTGGGGAACTAGTTTAAATGTGCCAGAGCACTATTGGGCAGTAGCAGTAGTGGGGCAGTGATGGTGGCACTGGCGAATGGTCTCTCAGGGACAATTGTAGTGCTAGCACAGCTAACATTTGTTAGTACTATGAGAATGGAGCACCATAAACCCCTTTTGAATATCTTTTGTCATGAAAGCCCTATGATAAGACAATTCAAAATGAAAAGAGATAGTGCCAGACTCCCAGGTCTGACGATACTCAGGGGCAGAGCAAAAGACAACTGTAAGTAACACTGTTGTTAATGACCAAACTGGACTTAAGCTGAAATCATGTTCAGCTGTTGATGTGCTCAGAGGTGAAAGGAAAATCCAAAGTTACACAACACATATTATAGGAAAATGGAATGTGAGCGGCATGAATCAGGGGAAGCAAGACATAATAAACCAAGAAATGGAAAGTATAAACATTGGAAGACTTGAGATGAGTGAGCTAAAGCGGACAGGAGCGGGATGTTTTAAGTCAGCTACAGTGTTTTCCTCAGGAAATTAAATCTAAGAAGAAATGGGGTGGCATTAATAGTGGGGAAAGATGTAGCAAAAGCAGTCAAGAGATATAATGCAAAGTCTGAATCATATAAAGAAGACTTCAGGGAAAACCCATCAAGATAACTATAATCCAAATTAATGCTTCTACTACAGAGGCAAAAGAAGAAGAAACTGAAGATTCTATGCTGGAGTGAAGGAAGAAATTGATTGCACATCAGAAGGGGACTTCTTGTTAATCATAGGCGATTGGAATGCAAAAGTAGGAAACAGACCAGAATCAAAGATCGTAGGAAAATTTGTCCTACAATCAAGAAATGAAGCAGGAGACTGACTGATGAATTTTATAAGGACAACAGTTTATTCATTGCAAACACATTCTTCAAGTAACCAAGGAGCCAACTGTATACACAGACATCACCTGATGGCCAATATAGAAATCAAACAACTTCATAATTGGAAGCAGAAGATGGAAAAGCTCCATTTTCTCTGCAAGAATAAGAGCAGATTGTGGCAAAGATCATGAATTGCTAATATCAAAAGTCAGAATAAAGCTGAAGAATAACACTTAACTAACCATCATGCCAAAATACAACCTGAGGAACATACCTGTTGAATGTAAAGATAATATAAAAGTAGATCTGACTAATTGACCAGGGACCAGAAGAACTCTGGACTGAAGCCAGGAAATAGGGAGGAAAGCAAAGAGACCCTATCTGAAACCAAAAAGAAATGGAAATGGAAATGGATGATAAAAGAAACTCTTCAAGCAGTTAAAGACAGATGGGAAGCAAAAGTAAAAGGTGACAGAAATAGAGTCAGGATCCTGAATGCAACTGTTCAGCAATTTATATGCAGAGACAGGGAAAACTGCTCTAATAATCAATTGTCAACATCAGATACCTGGGCAGCGAGCCAGCCTGGAGAAGAGAGTGGGAAAGCCAGCAAAGTCCAGCCAGGAGGAGACAAGCAAGCACTTCCTCAAGGAAGTTCTTTACCAGAGTGCCAAGCGAAGCCGTAGTCAGAGTTCCCAAGCCAAGGGTCAGGAGTCCAGAGATCAATTCAAGGTATCAGGAACTGGGTGCTGGGAACAAGGTACAGGCAAGAGGAGGGCTTGTAAGAAGTTTGCCACAAGCAAAGGGAAGCTTCCAGGCAGGTAGTTATATAGCCCAAGGCACAGGTGTGTCCGGTCACCCCCTCTTAAACTTAGCCAAGGAAGAATCGGATCCCTGTTGCTCCAAAGGAGCAGGCACAGAATCGATCCCTGTTGCTCTAAAGGAGCAGGCAGAGGGATGTCCACGCCTGCTTGGTCCATGGCAGCAGGGGGAGCTCTTGAACTGCAGGACTCATCTCCAGCCAGAGCCACAGGGACCAACAGCTGCTGCTCGTCGTCAGCAGCTCTGACAAGGGCTTCAGTTATCACATCAATGCATAGAAATGGAAGATGGCAACAACAACAACAAAAGGAAGGACAAGAGGTTTCTTCCACAAGATTTAAGAAATCAAAAAGAAATTTAAACCAAGAGTAGGGATGCTATTTGACCAGCAGAGAAACACATTACGTGACAAGTACAAATAAAAAGACAAGGGAACAGATAGCATACTAACAAAGCTGCTTCAAGCTAGAGAGACAGAATGTACTCTAGTTCTAACTAAAACCTATGCATATGACAAAAGAATGGTTCACAGATTGGAAATGCTCAATATACATTTCAGTCACCAAGAAAGGGGACACCAGGGATTGCAGTAACTGCAGGACCATTGCATTAATTTCCTACACAAGCAAAGAGATGCTCCAAATTCTACAACAAAGAATATGTATGGAGCAAGTAATGCCAGATGCCCAAACTGAATGAAGGAAAGGAAGAGTCACTAAGGATGACATTGCAAACATATGTTGGGTAATGCAGTACGCCAAAGAATTTCAGAAGAAAATCACCCTGCACTTTATAGCAAAGCTTTTGAGTGTGCAGATAACACTCATTCTTAAAGAAATGTGTGTGCCATAACATTTGATTGCCCTGATGCACACCCTATACTCATGACAAGGGGCTGCCATCAGGACAGAATATGGAGAAATGGAGTGGTTTCCAGTTGGCAAGGGGATCAGACAAGGCTGCATTTTATCATCCTACATACTGAACATATCACTGAACATATAACATGTAAAACAGGATTAGAGGTAGAAGAAGGAGGTGTGAAAATTAGAGAAAGGAATATCAACAATTTTAGATATGCATTTATACCATACTAATAGCAAAGACTTAGAACGGTTACTGAAGAAAGTCGAGGCAGAAAGTACAAAGGCAGGTTTACAGGTAAATATTAAGAAAACACAAATAATGGCCACAGATGGTTTACGTAACCTCAAAGCAGACCATGAAGACATTGAAATAGCTCAAAGTTTTCCATACCTTGACCCAGTCATTAATCAGAATGGAGACTGCAGGCAAAAAATTAGAAGACTAGGACTTGGAAGAGCAGCCATGAAGGAACTAGACAAGATTCTGAAGTGTAAAGATATATCAATGAATACTAATGTTAGGATTGTCCATGCCATTGTATTTCCAGTTTCTTTGTATGTCTGTGAAAGATGGACAGATAGGAGGAAAATCATTTCCTTTGAAATGTGGTGCTGGAGAGGAGTTCTGTGGATACCCTGGACTGCTAAAAAGACAGATGAATGGGTCCTAGAGCGAATCAAGCCTGAATTCACCCTAGAAGCCAAGAAGACAGTTTAGTCTGTTGTACATTGGTCATATCATGAGAAGACATGACTCACTAGAAAAGAAAATAATGTTTGATTATTTTGAGGTAGAAGGCCGCAGGAAAAGTGAAAGACTGCATTTATAGAGGGATAGAGTCAATTGAGGAAGACACGGCCCTTAATCTGTAAGACCTGAACAGGACTGTTAATGATTTGGTTGCCTGGCAGTCTCACATTCATAAGGTTGCCCTAAGTATTCAGAACTAAACAATAGGCACATGTGAAATTAAACAACCATTGTCTATATATAATAAGGTTGAGTGTACTCAGGAAACGAAGGAGTTAATAACAAATTTGTTAACTGCAGCGAGGTTAATAATAGCAAAAAAATGGAAAATAAATGAAGAATTTCAAATAGAAGAATGGTACAAAGAAGTGTGGAAAATTGCAATTAATGATAAATTAACATGTAGAATTAGATTTATGAAAGGTTTAGTAAAAGGAAATGATTTTGAAGAAATTTGGAAAATATTTTTGGAAAAAGCTTTGATAAGAGATGGTAAAGCTACCCTTTCACAAGAAGAATGGCGATTTTGGAAAATGGATTAAATAAAAAGTTGGCTCTGGGAGGTGGGTTATTCACCTTTTTTGTAATAATAATGTAGTGTATTGTTTAAATTGAAGTTGAGTTGCATAATTTTGTAAAATAAAATAAACAAACAAACAAAAAATAAGTTAAAATATAATTGGCTTTGGGGAGTAGGCTTAAATTAGTTTTTGATTGTAATTATATAAGAGAGAAATAATAATGTAAGTTTGTTGTTGGTTGAAATTTTTTTGTTTATTATTAGCTGTATCACATGGTGTTTTATTTTTGTGTCAGTGTTCTTTTTTCTTTTCTGTATAATTAATAAAAAAATTAATAAAAAAAATGAAATTAAACAACCAGATCAGGTGAAGCTTGCATAAATAAAGAAAATCATTTTTGAAACATGTAGCGACTACTATAAAGTTCTTTCAAAATGTATCCAGGGAAGACTTTTTGTTTCAGCACCCTCCCATTTTTGTATGATTTATATTATGCAAAATGTTCATTTTTTTTTTTAACCTGCTGGTTGTAGCTGGTGAGGTTGACTTGTCTGCTTTTCTTTCCATTTTGCTGCTTATGCACGATCAATAAAAAAGTTGCTGCTGTTTATCTTGCCTATTATGGGCAGACACACATGGCTATATTAGGATTGGCTACAGTAGAATCCCATTCTTTCCCAACTCAAGCTTTATTGCATTATTTATTGTACACATGCTGCCACAACCCAACACTGAAAGTGTGTGTTTCTCCAGCCTTTCTTCATCATGCTCCCAATGCTGGTGCTGCTGAAAAGCTTGATTGCACATGCCTATAAACAAATCTTACAGATCAAGAAGAATAAAATAAACTGTGTATATGCAAAGTAGAGTAATTATAAACAAAAAAGTGCATCCTTAGTATCTTCCTGTACGTTAAATACAGTATAAAACAATTAGCAATGCAGATTTTTTAAAAAAAAGCATAAATCAGTTCTTATGTTAGCTTTCAACACCCTCCGCCACTGAGATAAAGAGTATGCTTCATATATGAGCTAGTGTGTCTTAGTGGTTTGAGTGTTGGACTATGACTTTGGAGACCAGAGTTTAAATCCTCATTCAGCCATGGAAACCTACTGGGTGACCTTGGGAAAATCACACTCTCTCATCCTCAGAATAAGGAAATGGCAACTTCCCCTCTGACCAAATCTTGTCAAGAAAACCTCATGATAGGTTTAAATTAGGACTGTCAAAAGTCAAGAACCTAGCCAGAGATAATCAAAAACAAAGTTGAGCTGTCCTTGGCCACTCAGAGGGTGAGGTAAATTTACATACATATACATATACATATAGACATATATATATTGTGTGTGTGTGTGTATGTAAATTAAAACACCAGCCTTTGGCATGTAAGCTACTCAGTCTTAAAAGGGAAGGAGCTTGTTAGTTTGGGTGCTGGCTATGTCTTTTCTTACTTTGTTTTTAAGCCATGTTTTTAATTCATTAGGTTTTTATGTAATATTTTTGATCAAGATTCTTATTTTACTTTATATTTTATTGTTAATAGTCACCTTGAGCATATTTATTAGAGAAAAGGGAAGGTACCAATACAATACCTAAACAAATAATACTTGGGGCAGTTGGAGTGTAACTTTCCTTGAACTTTGAGTTTAATTTTGCCGTCTGGACTGTTTTCTCATATAATTGGGTCTGGTCAAGGTTCCAATATGTTCTCAGCTAAGCGTCTACCTCATGAACAGAGACTTGGTTGGAGTGCTTTCCAGTTTTTCATTCCAAGAAACTAGGGGTGGGGAATATGTTTGCAACAATATATTCTTATTGTGGGAATTTATTAATAGATTATTTCACTTGTTGGAGAGACAGGGGCTTTGCCAATAGGTTGTCTTGTATCTCAACATCTGTAGTAATAGTTTGTGTGGTAATTAAATGTTAGCTTCAGACCAGGAGAAGAAGCTAAATCTGAACTAAATCTGAACTACTAGACAGACTTCCATATTCTATGGCTTTATATTACACCGCAGTAGCATTAACTTCTCATTTATACTTGCTCATTTGTTTTGATAAAATGCCAGTCGGTGTTTGGGTTGTGTATGTTGCTTTAGGAAAACCAAGCATGAGAAATCATTTTATGAGACACTAGCTCTTGCTAGGCTCACTTAGAGTGCAGTCTTAACTGCCTCAAATGACCAAAAGCCAGGTAAACTGACATTAGGTCAGCAGAGGTTGTGCTGAGTCTAAACACCCAAGTGTCATGGCTGAGCATTGCCTAACTTCGTGGCTGAGTCCCTGGGATGCAGCTTTGGATATGACATACGTAGACTCCCACCTTGCCTCAGTCCCTTCTCTGCCTCCCTTTTGGCTCTTCTGGCAGATGTTAGTTAGCAGAGCAGTTCTGCCAGAACATCTTTGTCTTACAGCTACACTGTTACTCATTAGAAGTTGCATTGAAAACAGTGGGTCTTTGCCAGTGGAATGTGTTTGAGATTAAACTACCTTTTACAGTATTTTGGTGTTCTATAACTTGCTTAATGTCCACTGATCACTTTAGTTTTGGCATCTTTTTTAGGTACGCATCTATAGCAAGTGATATTAATCAAGTTTTCTCTTTCCAGGTTCGCATTTTCACCTACCTGATAGGACGAGAAGCTGCCTTTGCTGATAATCTCAAGTGGATGGCTTGTGCTAACAAAGGTTGGTTAATTTTCTTGCAAGAAATGTTTTACTTGTGCATTTCATATTGACTCTTTTTACCCTCCTTGAGATATCTTTTTACTCTGCTTTCATTCACCTTTTGAAAGCCTTGTTTGAGGAGAGGTGGCACTGTGGTCCTCATTAGTGATTAGCAGAATAAGGCAATTTCCACACTACACTGTTATAGTGCTATTATTCTACTTTCAACCTCCTATGGAATCCTGGGGTTTGTAGTTTAGGGAGAAAAAGCTCTCTCATCCAGAGAGCTTTTTAGCCTCAGTATACTACAAACCCCGGAATTCCATGGGATATAAATTCAGTAAGGAAAGAAAGAAGGAAGGAAGGAAGGAACTTTCTTGAACAGCCACTATGGGGTTGGTTTTCTTGGAAGTAGAGACTCATGGAGTTTTAGGCCATTTCCATGTGACGTTGCAGTCCCACGATGAGGATAAGATGGCAGTGATCTGTTGGTTGTGGTTTCACACGATGTTGTCATGGTCCCACAGCCAGCATGTTCCTATCCGTTGTGATCACAGGATATTCACTTAACAGTAAAAAATTGTTAAGCATCTGCAATTGTGCAATGCTCCCCTCACCTCTGGCCATGGGGAAGAGGTGGGAGCGTGATCATGTGCTTCCTTCTGGAGCACATAAGGGGAAAGGCTGGCCATACTGTGGAAGGCAGGCATGTGTTTCTCATGCTGCCTTCCGTAGGGAGCCGTCTGGATGCTGAAGGAGGTGTTCCCATTGTGCTCCCATCCCAGCAAAGGTGCTGCTGGGATTGTGACAGGATGTATTTTTTTACTTATCTATTTAAAAGTGCTGTGTTGGGTAGGACAAACAGACAGATGTGAAAATGAAAACTGGTAAACCTTCACCTTAGTTCCCCTGAAGCAACAGGGTCCCTTTGGACGGTGGTTTCTCCTTGTCAGACTTCAACAAATCTCATGATTTTCCCTACAACTTTCATTACATTTCAAAACTGCCAGACTGTCTACTTCTGTGTAGGTGGGGTTTATATTGTATCTAGTAGTCACTAGATAGCAAAGGCCATATAGGATCAGTCGTCCAGAGAGATCCTGCTGACATCTCCTTTTGGAAGGAAAATTGTTAGGGGACAGAACAGGACTGACATTGTTGTGATGCAACTTCTAGGCTGTTTGGAAATTTTGGATGTAATACATTGTCCTGAACCACCATTGCAAATTTTAGAAAAGGTGACTAAACTTCCCCCTGTAGATACAGCTTTCAGGGTACATATAAGATGTTTTATCTCCAATCCAGTTCGTTTTGAGACTTCAGAACATAATTTAACTTCCATTTAAGTTGGTACTATTCAGATGAATGTGTATTATTTGTGCATGTTGTTGTTTATGTTGAATATTGGAGGAAATTGGGAATAAATAAGATCTCTTGTATAAGCAGAATACAAAATGGTCACTACTGATATGAGAATTATGTTCATGTGAAGATGTAGGAAGCTCAGTAACAGGCCTTCTGTGCAGTTAATAGACTATGATACTTCTAAATGTAGTTTTTCAATCACAGTTAACAAGCCTGTGTCGATATCCCAGTAAGACTGTCTCTGAACCATAGCGCAGGTAAAACAGATAATACAAAGTTGGACCGTTTTCACACTACACTGTAATAGAGCTATTATTCCACTTTCAACATCTTGTGGAATTCTGGGGTTTGTAGTCTACTGAGGTCAAAGAGCTTGCTGGTTACGAATTCTAAATACCCATCCCTAAATTGAAAACCCCAGGATTCCATAGCATGTTGAAAGTAGAATAAAAGCACTGTAACAGTGTAGGGCGTAAATGGCTCTGATTAAGTTCTAGTTTGCACAGACATTGCTTCTTTAGAAGATTTACATGGGCATTGAGTAGATCCAAGCTAGGGAGAGGGCACAGAACTTTCTGTGCAACTGTACTATTTTGTTCTTTTGAACTTGCTCCAGAGAACTAATGGTGGAGATTAGAACAGACCAGAAAATAAATCTGAAAAGTTATTGCAGTGACAAAGCATAATGACTTGCAGATGCAGCAATCAGGTATGAAAGCAGTGTATAAACAGTGTGTGTGTGTGAAAATATAAGTGCAGGATCACAAGGAAATCAATCTAATGAGATATTGTGGGCAAAATTCTGCCAGATTTCTGAAGGAGTGTAAAATCTCCACAACTGATCTCCCATTGGACTCCCTCTTTTGCACCTATGCACAACCCCAGGACTCCATGTCTCTCTGGTAGATAGCGGGGGTGACAATAGGGATACTGTGTACCATCTGTTTTGCATCTGGAGGGGAAGAAAGAACTGTCACCGTCCCTCACCTTTGGGAGTACATGGCAGCTGTTCTTTTTTCCAAACTACAAAACTACAGCTGGATGGTCCCTGAGGTGATCCCTTCACCTCAACTGGCCACTGATTGCCACCAGAGTGATCCCCAGTATCATCAACAAGAGTTGTGTGGGATGAGGGTTATTGCACAAGAAGGCAACAGACACTTCCTTATCTAATTATGGGGGACCACATAAGCATATGGCACCACCAGGATGCTGTTCTAAAGAATAGCACATTACACAAAAAATAATTACTCAAAAGGAATGACCAAAGAGCGCCAATAAAGTACAACATCAGTAACTCAACAGTTAACCAGATCAGTTTACTTGCTACATTGCCAGCTGCATAGCTGTTTAGCCTAAAGTTTAAGAGGGAAAAAGAAGAAAGGGTATGGGAAGGAATGTTGTCATTTCCTATTCTAGGCAGAGAAAGCTGGTTCACATGGGCTCAGAAAAAACCTCTGAGACTGATCGAAGTGCAAAGTGTGAAAAAGGTTTAAAAATAAACGGGCAAAGTTTGAGCCTCACAAGAGAATAGCCAAATAAAATGAATTTATTCAAAGCTGAATCTATCAAAATAGCTTATTGAGCTCCAAAGATTGATCAGGGGGAAAAGTTGTAAGGAAGGGCTTTGCAAACTGAAAAGAGAGGTAGGATCAAAATAAGAGATCCCTTATTTCCCCAAAGAAAAGGCAAACTGAGTTCTAGAACATCACCAAACAACCAGAAGTCTATTCCCAAAACAGAAGCATAGCAAAAAGTAAAACAGAGAGAGAAAAGAAGTTAACTCCTTTTCCAGGATGTATAATCAGCCCTCCACATTTGCAGATTTGACTTTCATGGATTTGATTAGTTCCAAGTCCTTCTAGTCCCTGCTTCCCCCCACCCCAGTGGCTTTTTTTTTTCTAGGGGGACCTTCCCTCTCGGTAGCTCCAATCAGGCTTTTCAGATGCATGGCACAGCTTTTTAGCAAAACAATATTTAAGAACTCCCTCAGATGTGGAATATCCTGAGTATAGTTCTTCCATGTCACAATTGTTTTGTCTCTTCATTTTTCTAACAGGTAGACTTTCTGGTTGGGAATGCTGGTGTTTCTAACCAGCTGGAGAATTCCATTCTCTGTTTCATTCAGCAATTCAGAAACAAATTTCAGTATAAATAAAAGGGGGAAAGCAATGGGGCTATCAGAAATTAGGGGTACTAGAGAGGTCAGAGGTTCAGAAAGCAACTACAGTCAGCCCTTCAAATTTGCTGCCATTAGAGGTACAAGTCCCTTGCAAAAGTGTAAAAAATTGCAAATATCAAAATGTATGTGTGTCTGCAAGAAGAAGGTTGAGGCATGATAGGAAGAATAGACACCCAGAGTCCAAACCAGGTCAGGGAATGGACAGGGAAAGGGGCTTTAAAAGCCAGTCCCTGGTCCTCCTCCTCCTCCTCCTCCTCCTCTTCCACCAGCCACCTCCTCGCAGCTAGCAGCCCAATTTCTCAGCACAGCAAACCCTCTCCCAGTGCCTCCCACACACATCCAAGGGAGATGGGTGTGAGCGAGGAAGTATAGGGCCACAAACCAACCCATCCCCTTTCCCTGTCCATGGCCTTTGTTCTATGCTATATGCCATCACAAAAGTAGATGTGTCAAGTTGATAGTGGCCTAGTGAAAACCCCTGAATACATAAGGCAGTATGATGCTAAAATCTCTAGTTAAGCTACAGTTCCATTTGTCTTTGTGTTATGTATTGAAGTTTTCTCACTTTTGCGTGTGTGCACACCACATGACATACTAATGATTCACTTGAAATACATCCATTTAGTCATGGCTTATTGCTTTAACCACTGTCTGTGCCCATCTGATGAAAATTATTCCATTTGAAGACTTGTCTTAATCAGCTAATATTGCACTAGGATTTAGTCTTAGTCACAGTAGAAGAATCCTTTTGAAGCAAGTTTTTGGAAGACAGTTTAGTCAACAACAAAGTATGTTAGCGTTTTAGACAGTACATTACGCATGCTTCGTGAAGATCTAAGCACAGCCATTTGGAAAATGTGATAATGGAGAGGTACTTTTCTTCCCTGGTTCTTAATTCTGGATATGCTAGCTCAGTATGCTGGTAATGGAAAAACAAAGATTTTTGTTAGTTGCCAAGACCCGATGGCCTGTATGACTCTGTACCATCTCTCTCTCTCACACACACACACACACACATTCTCTCTTTCTCTCTCTGGAAATTGGGTGAGTGTTCAGAGGTGATCTTATTATTATCGTAATGGTATTTCTATAATTTTCTTTTAATCATCCCCGTGCTGAAGGCCTTGATCATAGGAAACAACTGGAAATATATTAGAGGATTGTTATGCAACTGTCCCAATGTTTATTCTCCAGACTCAGCAATTTAGCTGAGGCTGTCCCCCTGCCTCTCCTTTTTTGACAACACAGTTTCTTCTGGGGATCTATTTGTCTTTTTAAGAAACATGTTCAAAAAACAAAACAAAAAAAATTCCACAAATACATAAAAGGAAAAAAAGAACAACTTAAAGAAAAACATAAAACATATGAATTAAAAATTAAGAAGCTGAAGGAAAAAAAAGAAATAAGAAGAAAAAGAAAGGGGAAAAATTGACTTTCCTCCTTCTTTTGAATGGTTTCGAGCAATTTCATTGAGTCAAGCCTCTCCAAATCAATCAATCAATCAATCAATCAATCAATCAGTCTCTTCTCCCTCCCTCAATTCATACTTTCAAAAAGAAAAGGCAAATGGACTTCTTTTACCAAATATTGATATCTCAATAATATTTTGTATTACTTCCATAACAAATTGCAAACATGATAAATGGCATTACATGGTAAATGACATTGATACTAGTGAATTACATTAATGCTACTAATTTTGCTAATACTTGCTGACCTAATTACAAACTATTTTCACCAGTTAAAGCTGTAAATCTATTATATGCTTTGGGAAATCCCTAAATCCAGGTATTTCAATGTCCTTTTATATTATAAATTCACTGCAGAATGTATTAGACCCAATCCAGTTATCATTATCCCATATCTGTAACTGTTTCTTGACCTTATTTAAACCAATTCTGTTTTGTTTAAAATTCAGCTCTCCTCTTTCCTCGTAGCCATTCTATCCATGAACTGTGCACTCTCATATTTCTCTGATTCCCATCCTTTCCCTTTATTAATCTTTCCAGTTGCTTCTCACAATACATTTCAGAATGACTGTCCTGAAACAACACCCCTATTTTTGGTGTCTTTCTCTTACCCCTTCAATCATGTAGGCTAGGTCAGTTTAATTTTGTTCAACTGTCAAAATAATATGCTTACAAATCAATGTTAGGTTTGTCCCCCCTTCTCCCCCCAACACTTGGGCTATAATCTCACTTTTTTACCCCAAAACTTGAGTGACTCAGGGGTCCACCCACAATTCTAGTACTTCCACGTGACAATGGAGAATTAATTATCTCAAATTAGGAGGCCTGTGAGAGGAGGGCAACCTAACAAGATCCTTCTTACAGGGTCTTGCAGGAAAGAATCAGCCAGAGATTCCAAATTAAGCTAAAATGTGTTTTATTGAACGTTCACTCATACAAGCAAAAGAGCCAAACACTAACACACTCGCACAAGAGCTAATTGAAGGATAAAGGGAGGAAAGTTGTTGACGGAGGAGTTTTAGGGAATGGGAGGTAATTACAAATCTGGAAAGCAGTGAAGAAAGCAGCAATGTGGCTTAGACTAGTGCCTAAGAACAGTACTCATTCGGGAATCACAGTGACAGTGTGGTGACTAGCAAGCAAAGTACTGCATTGAACCACTCAAAATGGAGGGTTCTTATACCCAAAATCTACCCTGAGAGCATGGGTGTGAGTGGTTCTCTGGCTGAGAGAACAATGGATGTTGCCACATGAACAGTGGAGTCCAGACAAAGTTAATGGTCTTAGTTTTAGGTGACAAATATGTAATGGCTGCTGTAATAGTTCTGTTTTTTGGAGAGGTTTGGGGGACAATGCAAGGAAATGTCCAGGTGTGAGGAGACAGAGTTGAAACAATTAATGTTTTGGTGGGAAGTTCTCTTGGCTATTGTATGTTCAGAGAAGTTTGAGCTTCAGCTTAAGCCTATTATCTCTGGAGTTGCCTAGAATCTGCCTGACAATGGCTTCAGCTGTGCCTAAAGGGGGTGTTGGCTGACCTGTCTAGAAATCACACATGTTCAGTCAGTAATTTTCCCTTGCTTAACTTGACCTTCTAGTCGCCTCAGGTTCCATTTTATATCAATGCCAATTAATGTGTTTGCCAGTTAAATAATATTTCACGAATTAAACCATATCAAGCCCGGGGGTGCATGTGCCCATAACATCTTCTTGGTCATAAATTTTTACCCAAGTCAGTAACTCCCTCCATTAGCTTGGAGAGTTTGTCTCTCCATTTGGTTTTCATCATCTTTCACTTCCATGTTGCTGGGGTCTGTGTCTCTCTTGTCTTATATCACACCATGGTTTCTTGGCACAGAACCCCTTCCTCATAATTTCTGTCATATTCTTCTGCCAGTTTAGGAGTTCCATGCATAGCTCCTTCAAGTTCCATTGTCAGATGTGCTCAGAATGTTCATGGTAAGAGTCCATCTTTCATTTAATCCAGCAGTTACAGAGTTAACAAGAAAATATAGGTAAAGTATTGAGATGGCAAGAGTGTGAGTGTAATATTTGTGAGTGTGAAATTAATTTCAATTTACTTTTGATCACAACGTATATAATTTGTACATCCCGACACTGAATGCAGATCTGAACACACTCTGTAGTCTGTAGATGTCTGTGCATGTCTAAGGCTGCAGGACAATTTGAGCAATAAATAAAAGTGTGTGTGTAATTTCAAAAATTCATAACCAATGCATGCTGATACATTTCAGTAACTGGGACGAAAAAGTATACATTTCAAAATTATGTCCAATTAGTATACTCATTTCTTTAAAAAATATATTTTCATGCATTAGAAGGAAACTTTGTCAGCTGATATTGACAGGAGTTGGAATGAATTTTGGCATTCAGCATAGTGTTGGACTTTGAGTGTTGGACTACCACCCTGGAGACCAGGCTTCAATTTCTACTCAGCCATGGAAATCTGCTGGGTAACTGCATCACACACTCTCAGCCCCAGAAAACTCCATGATAGGTTCAGGTTAGCTTTGCCATAAGTCAGAAATGACTTGAAGGCAAACAACAACAGCAACAACAACAGCAATAGCAACGCTGAGGAACTCAATTTTTATACGTTTTCACATTCCTTGAAGACCTTTATGATTTTTTTTAATGTTTAATGGCATATCAACTGAAGTAGTTGTCTCTCCACATTCAGTAGGGTTAAGGGCACAGGACTGTTGCAAAAGTGAAAAAATTGCAAATATTAAAATGTGTGCGTGTGCGTATGTGTGTGTGGGAAGGGAGCCAAGGCATGGTGGGGAGGGAAGGTGTACAGGGTCCAAACCAGGTTGAGGAAAGGAGGTGGGTCAGGGTCCTTCCTCTCCATTTCCTTCCTTGGGTTTGGGGGAGCATCGGGAGAAGGTTTATGTTGCTGAGAAATTGGGCTGTGAGCCATCATTAGTTGGTCAGGCAGCAGCTGGTGGATGAAGAGGAAGACAAGAGGTGAGTTTTTAAAAGGCTGCGCAGCCTTATCGGAGCTACTGAAAGGAAAGCTTCCCCCAGAAAGGAAGCCCCTGAGGTCAGGGGTTGAAGAAACTCACAAATAACCAAATCCATGAAAGTCAAACCCACATATGTGAAGGGCTGACTGTAATTCTTGTGAATAATGAGATATGATCACCAGCAGAAGTTTAGTTCACTCTTGGAATGAAATAAATATGTTAAATAACCCCTTTCTCAACACCATTGTGTTTTCGCTCATGGAATTATAGTCTTAAAGACTTTGCCCTTATCAGCTACAACTTGGCCAGATGGGAATTTTGTTTGGCAGGGCATGGGAATGACAGATAATAGCAAGAAAGGAGCAAGACCTGGCAGTGCTGATCTGCAGAGCCTCTGAAGTACTGCACTGCAGTTTAATTCTTGCATGGCTGGCTAAGCCAAAGTGTGTAGCTGTCACAGAGGTCACTGGCCCTAACATCAATTTTCCTTGTGGTGATTTTCCCCTTGAAAGCACAGAAGAGCTGAAGGGTGTTTGAAAGATTTCCAGCTGACTGAATTATGGGTAATGAAGTTCTTTCTCTGTAACTGGATTACTGTGGAAATTCACACCAAGCTGAATGACAGCCTCTTCTATCTCCCGCATCTTACTCCAGCATGGCTTTCTCTTATGTAAGTTAGCATTATGTTGAGGGAACGTGAGCCTAATGAGGCATCACAACAATCTGTTTTAAATACATTACAACAGTCAAGGTGCTGCAGCATAGCTTATGAAAGTGAGCTTCCTAATAGATTGTAGGAGAACAAACCCAAAGGATGAAGAAACTGCAAATATTAGCAGGATCTTCTGATGCCCAAATAAAGTTTTCCAAAGGTTCAGTCCTCCAGATTTTCAGGGACTCAGCCACTGCCTTTGCCTTAAGTCAGTTTGCTAGCTGTAAAAACAAAGGTGGACTTTAATGTTTGAGTTTGCCACAAATAAAAGAGCCAAAGTAAGTCTTTAAGAAAACAGTCTATTTTACTATGGTAATTTGACAGCACTTTTTTCTTTAATCATACTGTATTCAATTATTCTTTACTCACCATAAGCCTAGCCTTTCACATTAACACTGAGGAAAAAGAGGTTGAGGAAATTCATCAACAACCCAGTTTATTCTGGGAAGGAAGAAAGCAATGACAAGAGGCAATTGGACCTGCCAAATTATTATTGATTTTGCAACTGCTAGCTATTATAGTACGAAGGAATAACTGGCGTCTAAAAATCCCTAACTGCACTCGCAACCAAAGTATCCTAAAGACAGCATCCTGCAGAGAAAGGTCCATGCATTACTTTGAGGGTAGATTGACATATTACAAGCAGATGCATTAAAAAAAAATCTGTCAGTGATTTTTTGACATGCTCTATTGGCAGTGGTGAAATGCTGCATTGGCAGTGGTGAAATGGCAAGTAAAGGCCAAATAATATTTTTCAGGTTATTTTCTTTAGATAAGAAGTAGTATATTCTGAACTAATTCCAGTTTCTGGACTGTTTTCAAAAGCTGCCCCACATAGTGCATTGGAGAAATCAAGATCAAAGATTATAGTAGAGATGGAGGATATTTACTTCTCATCAGCCTGCAACTCTCACTAACCAAGATAGCCTGGCCAATGGTGAGACATGGTGGGAGTTGCAGCCCAGCAACATCAGAAGAGCAGTGTACTTCTTATCCATGGGTTACAGAAGCTATTTGTGCATCCAGTGATGAAGATGGATAAATAAGTACACCCAGACTGTGATCCCAGCCTTAGAAAGCTTTAACAAGTGCTTACTGGGGCAGATGTGCCAGCCATTAACAGTAACCCCATTTAATGCAGATTGAGCTTCAGTGTGTTGTCTTATCTGAAATACCATATCTCCCTGTACAAACCTGCTAGAGCCCTAAGATCTGTTGGGGAAGGCTTTCTTTCAGTCCTGCCACTGTCCCAGGCTCACCTGGTGAGGACATGGGAGAGAGCCTTCTCAGTGGCTGCTCCCACCCTATGGAACTCTCTTCCACAGGAAGCTAGGCTGCCCCCTCCCTGCTGTCCTTTCTCTGGCAGGCTAAAACATTTATTTTTAAGCAGGCGTTTGATCTGGGGAACTTTTTTTATTCATCAACTTGTTTTAAAAATGGAATATTGTTTTAGGTTTTTATAATTTTGTACGTTTCTAAATTTTCATTGTTTCAAATGTTTTTAGTGTCTCTATTGTTGGAAGCTGCCTTGAGTCCCACTCTGGGAGAAAGGTGGCATAAAAATATAATGGATGGATGGATGGATGAATGATAGATATTGTCCTGCATTCAGCCTATCACTGTCTTCGGGCACTGACATAGCACTGTTAATCTTGGTTACTTTCAGTTTCTCATTTTATTAATGTTGGTTACTTTCAGTTTCTTATTTTGCCATTCTCATGTTCATTCTAGTTCTATTTTGTCAGTTTGCCATTTTGCAAGTGCACATTTGTATTTTTTTCTCAGTATGTATCTATTTTGTCTAATATGCATACTTTTTTTGCAATCAGTTTCTCCAGTGTTATTTACACTAACATAGCCTTTTTTTAAAAAAATGGAGAAGTGCATTGCAAAGTTCAAGGAAGTGCCAGTGCTGATGGATAACTAGTTATCGTTCTAAAATGTAAACCGAAGAAATTTCTTCCTCATCCCTACCTAGCACTCTCATTAGCTCACCTTAGTCTGAGGAAAGGGAGAAACAGAACTGGGTACCATCTACATACTGATCATGTTTCACTCCAGACATCCAAATGTCTAATTCAGCATTTCAAATGTGTATGTGAAAAGAGAGAGACAGCTCTGGAAACTTGCAAGGGGGAAAATGAGAAAAAATTTGAGTACCCAGTTTTCCACTCTAAATCCTAAACTTACTTTTCCTTGGCGAAAACAGCCATTACTATTTCTTTGCAATATTCAGTTAGCCTACAAGCAACACTATGGTGAGTGTGCTGTGATAAATCATCAATTGTCATCATTGTCATCATCAGAGAAGAGCAAGGAGGATGATAAGAGATATGGAAAACAAGCATATGAGGAGAGGTTGAAGGAGCTGAGCATGTTCAGCTTGGTAGAGAGAAGACTGAAAGGTGACATGATTCCACTCTTTAAATACTTCAAAGGCTTCCACAAAGAGCAGGATGTGGGCTTCTTCTCAGCTGATTCGGAGGGTAGAACTAGGTCTAATAGCTTTTGGTTACAGGAGTGTAGATTTTGATTGATTGTTAGAAGGAATTTCTTGACAGTAACAGCTGTTCAGGAATGGAACCAGTTGCTTAGAGAGGCAGTGGAGTCTCCTTCTCTGGACATTTTCCGAAAGAGGCTGGACAGCTACCTGCTGGGGATGCTCTAGGAAGAGATCCTGCATTGAGCAGAGGAATAGACCTAATGTCCTTTAGGGCCCTTTCCAACTCTATGATTCTGTGATTCTAACAACAACAACATTTATTTATAACATTCTTTCCACCAAAGGATGGAGCATCAAACATATAATCAGACACAAAAACAATAAAACATAACGCTGTAAATATATATATAAAATCCCCAACATCCCACCAGCCACCACCCATCCTAGAAACCTCAGGCACAACTCAGCAGCTTAATATTGTGAATCAAAGAGGGGAGGGAGTCTGCAACCGCTTACAAAACAGGTGAAATTCTCATCCAGATAGTAGAGGTCTAAGTGAAGACTATTCCATGGCTGCAGAGTCAGATCTTGAAAGGCCCACAGGCTTGACAGAGCTGTGTGCTGGGTGGAGCAGACAATAATCCTTTGCCTGTAGATCTTAACTTCCTTGATGGTGCATACTCTGCTAGATGAACTGGAAGGTTCTGGGGATTTTAGAGAGCAGACTGCTAAACGCAAGAACCAAAAGTTTGAAATGGACCCTAGCATGAACTAATAGCCAGTGGAGGGATCTACGCCAAGAAGAAGAAACATGTGAATATTTGAGATTTAAAACAACCCAGATGGCACTTTTCTGAATTAAGGTTAGAGGATGAAGAGAACAAGAGGGCAAACTTGCTAATAGGCTATTACAATAATCCAGACCTGGAAAACCAAAGTCTGGAAAACATAACGAAAGTGTGGACATAGCTCATGTTTTCTGTATTTCATGAAAACTTTCCTAGTGCAGAACTAGTTACCCTTCCCTTTTGTAAGGTTAAGCATACATACCAGAAATAGACAAGCTAATTAATCAGAAAGATGGAAATAATCCAGCCAATACCAATCCTTTGCTATGCAGCCTAAATAATTGCATTTTTTTTCAGTATATTTTGCAGTATATTTTTCAGTTTTCTGCATTTTACAGCACTGCATGAAAACTGCCTCTGGGACTGAAAAAATCTTGCAGTAAGAACAATATTTTATTTTATTTTATTACTTCCTTGTCCAGGGATGAACCCAGTTAGGATTTACAGCTATACCATTTTCAGTAATATCTCTAATACAGTGCTGTACGTTTCACTTCCCCCTCTGGAATGATTTGGAACCATTACTTTCTATGGGGGAAAACCTAGTCAAGAGACTCGCGTAATGCTCACCTTTGCCAAATGCAAAGATGTTTGGAACCAGTGGAGCTGCCAGCTCCCATATCAGTGAACTGGCGAATCAGGTATTCCAAGAGGCTGAACTTATTTCCCAAAATAGGTTCAGTATCTTGAATACTTCCTTCAAAGCTATCCAAAAACCTGGATAGGATTCAGTGCTTCACTCCTATGGGAGCCATCTGCTGAAGAACTGTCTGTGTATAATTTGACTTTTGATTGGGAACTTTTGTCACCTTGCTTTCATACTTAAATATTTCCAGTAAGGAACATTGCCATCACGAAGGAAGAGCTCATTAACCATGTGTCCTGGTTATTGATTTCTTTGAAGGATATCTATACAGCTGATCCTACTGTTAGGCAGAGTGTGGCAGCCACTTTCAACAGGAGATTCTCTGGTGGAGCAGAGCCTACCTTCAGAGTGTTCCTTATGAGCCTGGCAGTTCTGCTCAGCTAGAAGATAGAGCCGCCATACCGTCTGCCCTGGGCTCCCTAAACGTGCTTGCTACCAATGGAAGATGCTATTTCTTTGTCCTTTTCTGCATCCCATGAGTGGGAGTTATACAATGTTTGAGAACATGGGAAAGAATATTAATCACTGTTGGCACCCCAGTTGTCAAATGCCAGTGCCCTGGAGTTGCAGCTGTTGCTGACCTTACTTTCATTCTAGTGTCAGCTTAAAAATCTAGTTTTTAAAAAATGCCTTTGGGATCTAATGATCCAAGTGTGTATACATGCATGGTTTTAGATTGTTTTAACTTTGGATTTTTTAAAGCATTCAATTGTTTAATATATTTTTATAATGCTTAATTTTTCATTGTTTCAAACTGTTATTGTTCTAATTTTATTGTAAGCTGCACAGAGATATTACAATATGGGGCAGGATAAAAATATTTTCAGTAAACAAATAAGGTGACAAAATGTCTTGGGCCAGCTCTGGATATCCAGACTATTCACAAGAGGTATGCCAATGTGAAGAGCAAATATTCACTCAGAACTGCTAAGCCCAATGACGTAGTCTACAGATTACTTGGTGCACTAAAGTTTTCTTGAAGATTCTTTCTGCAAGTTATTTTCTTTGCTGTCGATAACCATGGGCTGCTTCTTACAGAATATTAGGTCACTGTAATGTGAGCTGATAGAAAAATGATATGCTGATGTGTACTCAGCTTTACAACCAGAATTCAAATTTGATAGAATTAGAAATTTTACAGTATGACAAGCTTGCATTTGTGATGCTAGAGAAAAAAGTTAATATTGCTTCATCATTTATGAGGCATTTACGATTAAGAATAAACTCCCTCTAGTTTTACTTTATCCTGAAACTGAAAAATTGACTTGGAACAAAGAAAAAATTATAGGGCAGGCTGTGCAATGGTGTATAGCACTCTGAGGAATGGAACCTTTCAAGACTGACATATCATTTCACAGACCTGTGCTTTCACAAATTAATGCTTGACAAGCCTTCTTCTTTGGATTCCCCCTCCTTCTTCTTCCATTTGCCCCCCACCCAATTCCTTGTGGCACAAACAGGAGACAGGATGACTATAACTATTATTATCATTATGTACTTCTTTCTCTGTCTCTTTCAAAACGTCTACAGGATTTTTCACTCAGATCTCAACTCTAGCTGATGTGCAAGAAAACGTTATGGAATATCTCCATGTGCTTAGCCGGCCCAAAGTCATTGATCAAGAGCATGATGTGGTGTGGACTGAAGCCTATGTTGACAGCACTGTAAGTGTGCAAGATACAATATTTCATGCAAACTTTTTTCTTTTTTGCAAAATTGCCAAAAAAAATTACCAGTCTCATCCTGCAGTTAATACTGTGTAGAGTACCCTGACCCTCTGCTTTCTTGAATCCAGCTTGTGCATGTACCACTAGATGAAGTTCAGTTTTCATGGTAGGCTGAATGAACTAATTTGAGTTGTAGCAGTCAACGGCAAGTCTTTTATTTGCAAACAATGTAAGGTTTCATATATTACTGCCCACTGAATAAAGCACCATTTTGCTCAAAAATCATATAAAGTATGAATATATGGGAGTAAACGTAAATCAGATCCTGCAAATAAGACTTGTGCAACTGCAGACAATACCAGTAGGCCAAATGATGAGATTCAAATTCAGTGACTGACAAGAAAACTGGGTGTCTATCAATAGCTTCTAACCTCTGTGTTTTATCTGGATGCACTTAATGTATGCTGCATGTTGTTTTCATAAAGGTTGCAATCAAATCTGGTAGACAGATCTAATGTAGTGGTGAGTTTTAATCCAGATTTAGGTCTTTACGGGGGAAGGCACCTCTGGTTAAATAACAAAAATCTCAAGGTGAGTTCTGAATCCAGATAGATATAAAACAAAAGCTGGTATGCTGAGAATTCTGATAGCACACTTTGCAAGAATGCCTTGGGAGTTTTTCATATGTGAAGTATTTAAGAATGCAGGAATAATCTTTTAAAAGGAAGATGCCTTTCATGTTGGAGCTGAATAGGTAACCCTTTCTCATTTTAATGTTTGTATATTCTTAAGCATGATTGATAGAAAGCATTAGAACCTTTTTTTTCCAGTGATGATACAACATTTTTATTTTATGTTTGTTTTGTGTTTACATTTTTTATGGTGAGTAGTAGACCATCATCATCATGTGTAGAGTTTCCTTTTGAAAGCTACATTTCTAAATTACAGATTAGTTCAAACTGAGATTAATTTAAATTGAGATTAGGTCAATCTCAATTTTAAAAACAGTTCGTTTGTTTTGTAAAATTCCTCTCTTCCACAAAATCAAACTAGGTTCAGGTTCATGTATTCAAGAAGTTTTATTGTGGCAATAATGTTCTGTCCTACTTTTATTTACTGTGACCAATTGCCTGAACAAATTTAAACTGTTAAACTGTCTTGTGACAAATCTATGACATTCTATAGATGTTAATATGCTTCTTAGTTTTAATGGGGCTTGAACTGTAGAATTCTGATATTGTGTCTTTCTGTTGCAAATCTTTCTCTTTTTGGATTCTGCCTCTTAGAAACTGAAGAGGTAACAAGTTAACGTCTGGTTCCTTACTATAATGCTAATTTCCTGACCAGAAATCTTGTGTTTTGCCTTTGCTTTACATTTCTGGTGTGTTCATGCTTGAAAAGAACTCCATGATCACATGTCTAGGTTATTTAAATAGTTCTATACCGGCAGGATTTTTCAAAGATTCTTGGACAGACATCTGTGTGCTTTTTTGGTTGCCTAATAAGTATTACTATTATGTAGACTTTGGAATTTGTCATTCATTCAACGTGGCTATCTTGCATATATATGGCTTGCCTATATATAATGTTTGCTTGATGCATTTCTTGGGTGAAACTTCTAATGGTGGAAGTTTCTTCTGCCAGATTGAAATACTGCACTATTTGGGGCTGTTTGAGCAACTTTTTTGAGCAGTTCTACAAATATACAATGGCAGTTCCATGATATATTGTCTGAACTTTGTGCAAATCTCTTTCTTTTCTAATGTAAGCCACATCTACTATTGCAGTAACATTTTTCATATATTCAGCCATCTCCAAAACTGATTTCTTCAAGTAGCATTGGAATTATGATGAGCTCATTCCTCATCTGTCTTTCATTGCAACATTTGCTGTGGGCTTCAATAAGTGCTTACTACCTGAAATTTTGTCTGAAGCAGGAAAAGAGCTGATTATTTTCTTTTGATTGCATCCCTCATTTTCCTGTGATTTAAAGTACAGAGATTGTTGTTTTGTCTTTTGGAGATGGATGGTTAGTTATGTGAACTGACCAAAGCATATCAACAGTCTAGATTCTGACTGTCATGTCAATAGAAGGTCAGATGGAACAGTGTGACCTCAGTATTAGGTAACTATCAATGCAACTGCTCCTAGAATTGTCCTTTAACCCGTTTTCATCCACTTTTTGTATTTTATTTCTCATTGAAAGAAACTGCAAGGTAATACCTTGCATGTCAAACAGCATAGGAAATGATGTCTTATTATGCTCATTAACAAAGATATATGAAGGGGGAAGCATTTTCAAATAACATCCTTACACATGCATGCTACTGTTAGTTTTAGTAACATGTAACGGCTGTCATCTAAAAGATCACAGATGTATTATAGGGCTTTGTGAAAGGCATCACTTCAGTGGCTGCATGATTCTCTACAGAAATAAGCAGTGGTGGAGTTTGGAGTGTGGGGTGGGTGGGAGGGGGCGGGGCTATGGTGCAAGGGCCGTGGCCACTGTGTGGGGGCATGGCTGCAGTGCGTGGGAGCATGGCCAGGGCACATGGGGGCATGGCTACGGGCCAGGACACACCAAAAACATTGCTACCTGGGGCGAATCGCCTCCTCTGCTGCCATGTCCCTACGTGACTGGAAATTAAGCCAGAAATAAGGCCCAATAAGGCCTATACATAGGACTGCAGCCAAAGAAACTCAAATTTAGTTGGATTACACAGGAGTATAAATCAAGTAACCCTCCAGATATTGTTGTAATGCATGTCCCAGCAACCCTAGTCAGCATAGACAATGGTAAGAAGTTGTAATCCAGTAATAACTGGAAGGATGCATGATTTGCACCCATGGCTTATAGGTTCATATAAGGGGAATCTCATTTTTTACATTTAGTATTATCCCCTTCTGTTGCTGATGAGTCTATACAGGTGGACTTTGTGTGGTATTCTTACTCTGCTGGTCCATCATGTTTGGCTCATAACAAATACATCCAGGAATCCCAGTGCTGTAGAAAATAGATTGCATCCATAACATTTCTAGTGCAGGTTTGTTAGTAAAGGTTTCTTGGGTCTGCCTGCTGATTCATAATTCCTGTTCTGTCCATGGCACTTTTCTCTTAAACTGAGGTGCATAAAATGTGACTTTGGAACTGCGTCTGTCTCTTCCTAAGGCTATTTTTGTAGACCTTGATTCCCCATCTGCAGCTCTTGGTACCTGCTATTTTTCTGGCAAAAAAAGGGAGCCCTTAGATAAGTTGCATACGCGTATACACCCTACTTAACTTTTTGAAGAAGAAAAAAAAGACTTCTGCCCACTTTTTCCCCCCATGTGGAACATTTTTGACCGGGATTTAAATGGTTGCCCATACCTGTGTTAAACCCTCATTTTCTCCTTGCTCATGCTCAACTTCTCAGACATTCACTTTTCCACAAAACCTCCATCTTTCTCTTTGGTCTGTTTTTCTCTTATTTTCTCCAAATTTTCCTTTGTAGTATTCAAAGAAAACCATGTTGGTCTGTTATAGTGTTAAGAGAGCTAAAAGAATCCAATAGCGTATTTAAGACTAACTGGGAAAAATAAATTTCTAGCATAAGCTTTGGTGGATCACTACCCACTGGATCACTGTACTTATGAAGGCTTAGGCTAGAAATACTTTTTCTTAACATTCAGTCCCAAAGTGCCACTGAATTCCTTTATGTTTTTCCTTCTTCTGGTACTTTTCTAATATATCCTGTCTTTATCTTTGGTGTTATTTCTTAAGTCATATATAATATCTTTTCTATTAAACTGAGATTTAATGTTATTTTCTTAAATAAAATTTCTGCAGGTCAGATTTGATCTCAAATTAAATATGTCATTTTAGGAATAAAAATTTTAACCTTAAAATTTGACTTGGGACAAAATTTATCTGTAGTGGTATATTATTTTCCAGTTGGCTAAATAAATACATTACTGAAACGTGTGAAATAGCAGTGCAAACACTTGGTTAGATGCCATCAAATAAAGACAGCTAATGTAAAGCAGTTTGATGTTGAACACTGGTGTTGATTGCAAAAAGTTTGCTGAATATTTGCACAATGTAGGGAATAATCGCTACTAAAATTCACAGGGCAGGATTCTTTCAACCCTAATCTTCATATAACCTGCCCTTTGGTAAATATTTCTGTTGCTGATGGACTGGAATATGAGTAGCCTGTAAAAAGATCTGTGCATTGCGCAGTGGAGAAATTATTCACATATTACACTGGCATCTTGTTTCTTGAACCAGAAGGCAAATGTAACAGCTATATATCTTGCAGAAGTGAATTTGCAGCAGGTACATACTCTATATGAACAGAAAATGTCCATCTTTTATTAGGGGAGAGATGGAAACTAAAATTAATGTTACATAAAAGAAAGTCTGGAGAAATTTCCACATCTGATTAGTTTTCAAAAATTGCATCCAGCTAAATTGTATCCAGCTAAAGTCTTCCTTGATTCCAATGCCCTCCCTGTTGAGGTGAGAATTTCTACTTTCAACTCTATATAAGAGCCTGAATTTCAGATATGTGCATTTAAGATGCAGTCTACGTGTGTTAAAATTTGGTTTTCAGATTCATTCAAGAATGGTGCCATATTTGAAGATACTGTGATAGAAAATTAAGAAGAATGGCCTGAGTACATGCATGTTTGTGTGTCTGCAAATTCAAAATCACTGGATCATGACCAATACTCCAGCTCATTCTACCTTGGCATCAGTAGAAACATATTATCTTTGTAATACAGCTTCAGGATGCTTTCAAACAGATTGCTACAGAATTAGTCATATTTTGATATTTGCAAAAGCTGAAATGCAGAGATTAGTTTCAATAAAAGGGGAACTTCAGGGAGCATAAATTTATAATTTCGAGTGTGAAAAGTACCAAGCCAGGAGCCTCCACAACTCTTCAGTTAACTCATGAATGATTGGAAGTGGCATGCCGATGATACAATTTATTCTGCATTATACACACACAACTTAAATTCGTGGTTCTGATGAGTTTGATTCACAGAAGTTGTCTTTTATGAATGTATTGCATACCCAAAGCCTGAAATTTTGGCTTATTTTTTTAAAAAAAATTAGAGATTCTATAGTGTTGAATCAATTCACCATTCTTTAATACTATATGTAAAAGAATTGTGCTGAACAGCTTCTAGGAAGAAATCAAAGAAAATTTGCTTTATCATTTTGCTAGATAGTATTCCCAAAGATCGCACTGTGTTAATTGTGCTATTATCATAAGTGGCTGTAATTAGCATTTTTAGCACAATAAGAGGTGCCCAGGGTCTCTTATTTCTGGTGCATATTTTGGATTGCTCCGCTGAGAAACCATTACAATATTTCACAGATAGTTGGGAATTATCTTTCATGATGCAACAAGGAAATATTAGCAATTGTGAATACACATTTCAGTAAATAACATTTATGACCAGATGAGAGAAGAAAATATGTATCTGAGTCACTCATTTATGCAGGGAATACGAGAATTTATTTTGTTTCTCTTCTCTGTGCATCTCACAGAATCAGACTAGCTTTAAACAGCATACTTTGTGGTATCATTTTCTCCCAACATGTTGATCATTCTTTTTCAGAAACAGATGTCTTAACTGAACAGCTACTGTTTTTCTTACATTTTTCACTCTGTATAATCAGTTTGCACACTGCAAAATTTTCCGTGTAGAGGACCTTTGTGAACGCTTGACTTCCTGAGAAGGAAGCAACGCATGACCTGGCATGTCCATGGTCATAGGCACCAATTTCCAACAAGGTTCAGTGAACACACTGTTTCATTTGAACATTATATGTGTTATGCAAGAATGCTAAGATAATATTTTAGAAATATTAGCATGCATTCTTTATATCTTTCTCCCTTCCCAACAGTCCTGTTGCAAGATGTTATTCCATATTTTATTCTATATATCAAAATATTAAGTTCCACTGTCTTCTTGTTCTAGTCTTCAATAGATATTGCAAGCCAATTACCATTAAAAAATTCACCTACTTCATCAGTAAGTCTCATAAGCCAGTTCTCTTACCATTTTTTTTCTGGCCTGAGAACTCTCTTTATAAGCTTCCAATAGAGCAAATGGTCCCCCAGCTGAAAGAGGATCATTATAACATCCAATGAGATAATTATGTTCTATTCAAAGGCTCCTAATTAATTACCTAACTGCTCAATATGAATTGAGGCCTTCTATATATTTCAGCGGCTATATGTCCTTGTGAGCTGATATTGAGGGATGCATTAGTGCAGTGGCTGAGATGAGTAGGTTTCCAAACCTTGCTCATGAAGGAAATTTGTTCTGTTGATCATGTCAGGTGTCAGTGGACATGTAGTGAGAAGCTACAGTTAGTAGAAAAGAGATGGAGTAATTGTTCTGGATAGGAGATGGAGCACACATGCATGGAGTTGTGTCCCATGTTTATGGACTGAAGGAAGCTGGTATTGCATTTGATCTGCTTAACAGAGGCTGACTTAGATTTAATTGAAGTCCATGTTCCTTAATTCTTCCTCATACTTGAATTTCTGTTGACTAGTTAGGAGCTCTGCAGCATTAATAGTAAGCTAGATGGTTCTTGGAAATTGCAGCTGGTTGTGTTTGATGTGCTTATACACACTTGCCCACACATTCACACAGTTTCCAAGAGAAATCTAGCTTCAGAATTGTAGGTATTGTTGACAAATGTTTATAATCTATTTGCTTTCTTGTGGGATATTTACAAATAGCGAACTGCTAATGATCCTAATTGTAATATATGACAAAAGACCCAGTGTAGCAAATTTCAGGAGGTTATTATTCCTTGAGATGACAAGTGCAAACCCGACTTGACTGAACCAGGGATCAGTGTCATTAACAGTGCTGTGGATGAGCATTTCTTTAAACAAATAGATACCCAATCTTAGTGACATATGCTCAGCTGCCGGGTAGTAATAACAGCAATCATGTATGTGTCCTCTCAGTGACAGTATACAGACTCTTATTGCTTCCACCTAGGTAAGAGAGCTGTTGAACTGTTTGACTCAACAGAACCGCATATGGTTTCTTGAGAAAAAATGAGAGCATGAGAGAACAGGGACAAACTAATGGAAGGATGTAACTGTAATTGTTCCAATTAATGGTGCAATTCTTCATGGAATGATGTTTTAAGCAAATGCAACAAGATGAATAAACTCGTCTTTTATATCTAGATTTTCTCCTTGAATCTTTGACTCTTCAAACAAACCCCTTCACGTTTGTTAAATTGCACGTTTACTTTTATCCTAGGCTTAGACCTGTAATGTGTGCTGTTAGAGAACGTTTCAGTGATTATATTAGCTACAAGGTATTACATCACTGAACTAACTGCTGGATGTTAAAACTGTTAGGTGGGTGGATGGGTGTAATTTCATGGCAGTATTTATTTTAATTAGTTAACCTTTGTTATGGTAGACATCACAATAGGAGCTGTTTGTAAAATAAAATGGCACAAAGACAAAGATGTTCAAATTATCAAAACAAAAGAGAGAAATCCCCCACATGTAAAGAGGGCCATACTGAAAAAAAAATCTATCTGGGCACAAGGATTGTGACATGCCATCTGTATTATATGGCACTGTGAAAACTGATTATGTTGGACCTCTTTCCCATAGCAGATGGATTCATTAAATTTAATAGCCTCTAGAGCTTTGAGAAACAGTGTTAAAAACATGTGGAACATGCTGTGACTCTTCACTTCTAGCCCCAGAGCCATTATAATTCTGGCACAGACAATAAATATTACAGTACTTTATTTCTATTGAAACAAATGACTACTCTAATTATTTTTGTTCACGTACAGGAACTTCAAAAATAACAAAGCTTCTAATTTTTAATTTTTTTTTTAGTGCATTACATTATCTTCAAAACCATTTTTGCGGATATTAAGGTCTCCAAGTTAGATTCAGTTGTACTCTGGTATTGAAGCTTGCCTGTTAACATTAGAAACTAAAAAGCAACCATGTGGATTAAGAAAATTAGCCTCTTAACTTCTTGCAGTAGCAAGGAAATCAGGAAATATGCTGTTATCTTTTTTTAAAAAAAATATCTAAAGCATGTAAAAATGTTACTTTTGAATCTGTATTGTTTCTTTCCTGGCATTGTAGCAGTGCAAAGTTTAGGCTTTTCATCACAGATGCATAAAGATAATCCAGACTTTGCATTTTAAATTACTATAGATTTTTCTCGTAAAGCCAAAATACAAACCAAGTTCAGCTGCACCCCTCTAATTGACAAAGTAGATCTGATTTGCACTTTTACCTCAAGTAATAATTTGAGAAACGTGCAAAATAATAACACATAGCTTACAGATTTCTTGGTTTTTTTCAACCACACCCACACAACAGTGCTGTGCACATGTGAAGTCTGCCCTTAGAAGTGCAAGCAAAAACTCTTGATCTGCAGATTATTGGGGTTGTTCTACTGACAAAACTGCTACCAAGCAGTGAACCGGTGTCAGAATCAGGAAACCAGCCACAGCTGGATTTTAAGCTGCACAGAGGGCTGTGGGATGGAGCATAGCCATTAATACATCTTGATCATATGCATCCTACAAACAAACACCCCTTATACAAGCGTTGTACTGAAAGTAATGCCTGTCAGGTGAAATTCCTTTATTAACAATATGAGGCATATGCAGCTACGTAAATGTGTAAAGTAACTCTTTGTCTACCATGTGGTACTATTTAAAATAGCCTCCACCAGTAGTGGTGCCTTTGTGTCACCTTTGAACCCACCCATCAAATCCACTTTGGAAGTCCAATGTCTTATACTGTCTTCACATTGCCTACATCATTAAGATGTTGTCCCCAGAGGCTTTCCTTCATTTCCTCAAAAAAAGTGAAAGTCCGAGGGTACCAGATTTGGGCTCTAAGGCATATGGAACACTACTGGCCATCCCATTTGTTCAAGAATCTGTGAAATTGCCAAAGAACATGGGGTTGTGTATTATTGTGATGTAACTGGATTGCATTCAGCTGTTTCTGTGGTCTTTTCTTAATAGAAGGCTTCTCAAAGTTTCTGGAATGATGCAGTATAGCAGCCACTGTTCATTGTTGCCCCATGCTCAAGGAAATTATGCAAAATCATTCCCTTGTCATCATAGAAGACATTCACCATAATCTTTTGTGCTGAGGACTGGCTTTTGAATTTCTTTGGTCTAGGGGAGGTGGGGTGCTGTCACTCTATAGCCACATTCTTGGACTCTGGGTCATACAGAGGTCTCACCACCAGTGCAAACATTCCTGAAAATAGTATTGTATGGGCTTCAAATGCTGCCAGCAGTTCCAAATGACAAGTGTAGTCTTTTCTCTTTCAAATCAACTGTTAATAAGGAATCCACTTGGCACACATTTTCCTGTGGATAATCTGCTGACAGCACTGTGACCACAGTCAAGTTCCTCAACAATCTTTCAGTCATATGATGGGCTTCCACTATGTGGTTTAACTTCAGTGGGCTTCATCTTTTTAAAACTTTTTCCGCCATCTTTAAACATTAATCATATCAGTTGTCCCCTCACCGTACAAGTTTCTGAGCCTTCTGTGCATGTTGGCAGCAGTACATCCTTCTTTGGTCAAGAACTGAATGACTGCTCTTTGTTTCTGCTTCATCTCCATTGTTATGCAACACCTAGAAATACAGAAATTATGTCAGTCATGCAGTAAGAATTACTCTACCTGGTGGTGTAACAGCATCACATTTGGATGTATAGTTTCAGAAAAAATGGCACAGAGGCATTACTTTCATTACAACCCTACTTTGATAACTTATGTTGAAAAATTATCAATAAACATTCAAGAGATAGTTAAATGTAAATTTATCTTGAAATATACCAAAGCAATCTTAAGTGAATTCTTAAATGAATACAGCCTCTTAAATGAATTCTTGATCATGCAAGTCTCATAGCATTTAAAAAAAATCGGTGTCATTTATTAACCACCTTCACATTTGATTAACTACCTCTAGGTATGATTTTTCTTTTCTTACTCCTACTGTATCTGCTGTTCTCTCATCACAAGATTTGACACCTGGTTCATTTTGATCAACAGGTTCCAAATTTCTCCACTTTTTCTTCTCTTCCCACGCTACCAAAAAGTGAGGGATATTGAAGTTGTTCTAGTGAGATTAGCACGTTCTTTCAAAATGTATTTTGGCAGCTCCACTCTCAGTTCATTTCATTATATCTAAGCCCTGGCATGAACTGACATTTTAAACACTGTCTTTGATTTAAAAATAGCTAAATAAATTCAGAAATAAATTCAGAAACACAAATGGCTAGGTGAATGTTTTCCCACAGCAATGGTAATGGTGAACAGTCTAATGCATCAAGCCCTTAAAATATTTCCAAATATTATATTTATTTAAATTATTATGTATATTAAACCTTTTCATATTAAACTCAGATTGCCCTATAACCTAATTACTTTAGTCCTGGATTATTGTTAATAACTTCCAAGGCAATATTTGACAGTATATATTGCAGTGGTCCTCCTCTGATTTTGTTTGACTCTCTCAACACTCTTTGGCTATCGTTTACTGTCTTTATAAATCATATGCAACAAATTTAGCGTTCAAGCTCTACCAGAATATACCACTGAGTATTCTTCAGTGCACAGATCTATATTTCTTTGCAGTGCACACCTTTAGTTGGTGATATCGAAGGATAGCAGATTTGTCAACTTGTTGTTGACACCCAACTACTTTCTCTGAAATTATAAATCAGGCTTTAAAAATAATAATAAAAAATCTATCACATTTGCCCAGGAAATTTTCTGTGCCTATATAACCCAAACCTGAAAAGTTAAAAGCAACAGAACTCTAAGTGAGGAAAAAAATGTTCCTGGATTTCTAAGGTACAGTTAACAAACAAACATTTATTCAAAGTGCTTATTTTAAAAAGTAAATAATAGAACATGGAACATTCCAACTAATTTCAAAATCGTTCCTTGGATTCATTTTGTGATTTCTGGCATTTCCAATGTTTCTGCATATCTTTACAAAATTGGTCCGTACTGAAAAAGAGCAAAGAGTATAATTTTCTTTGCCTGAGATCCTTCGGCAGTCTACCCATATTCAGCTTGCAGCATGAGAGATGGAAAATGGCCCAGAACAAATCATATATAAGCCATCTCTCTAAAGGATGGTAAGGAATTTTGTTAACTTCACACTTCTTAACAGAGTACACCATCTATTTCTCACAGAGAAGCTTGTAATCGATAAAATACGATCATCAGTTGATGCTGGTGACATTGCAGGTAATTGCACTTTTCTCAAATGAATGGGAAAATTATTGGAAAATACAGATGAAAAACTACAATTGAGACAGAGGCTGAATTCCATAAGAAAAACTATGCAAGTCTTTTCCGGTGAACAGAACAATAAGCTGTGTCTGTGGTTCCTCTGCAGAGCAACAAATCCATTGCATTGTGTGTCTAAGGTATAGCTTATTTTGCCAGATCTGCCAGGTCATTGCTCTTGTGAGCAACGTTATAGTCCTGGGTATCATTATGTGGAAATACACACAAAAAGAGAGAGTGGAACTTATTACTGAGTAAACATAAGAAAGTTTGATCTTCATAGTATTTGACTAGTTTTTTCTTTTTTTCTTCTTTTTTTTAATAATTTTTTTTTTATTATACAGCAAAGAAAAAAACAAAAACAGAAAAAAATAAAACACCATGTGATATACATAATAGTGGAACAAAAAAATTTCAACCAACGCAAACTTACATTATTATTTCTCTTTATTACCATTAGAATCATAAACTTATTCAGCTTATTCTATATCATACTACTTGTATATTTTTGTTACCTATCTTTAATTCTTATTCTCATTATACTCATTTTTATTATAATGGTTTCATTCTTAATTCTATATTTTACCCTTAGATTTAGTCTATTGCTATTACTAAATATAATCTTATTACTTAACATATCAAACTATCTCTAAAGGTAAACCCACTCCCCAAAGCCGATTATATTTTAACTTACTTTTTTTTTTTTTACAAAATTAAACAACACATATCCAATTGAAACAATACACCACATAATTAACACACACACAAAAAAAGTGATTACCCACCCCCCAGAGCCAACTTTTTATTTAATCCACTTTCCAAAATTGCCATTCTTCTTGTGAGAGGGTAGCTTTACCATCTATCAAAGCTTTTTCCAAAAATATTTTCCAAATTTCTTCAAAATCGTTCCCTTTTACAAAACCTTTCATAAATCTAATTCTACATGTTAATTTGTCATTAATTGCAATTTTCCACACTTCTTTATACCATTCCTCTATTTGAAGTTTTTCATTTGTTTTCCATTTTTTTGCTATTATTAACCTTGACTAGTTTTTTCTAATGCTAGATGCTAGTTTTTATTTTGAGTTATTGCTACATTTTTTGTTCTGGTCTGATGCTTATGAAATTGTCATCAAGATACATAACTTGTGAAATATGTATATGTACAAAGAAAGCAGAAATTGCTATGCTCCTTCTGTTGGGGGGGTGACAGAAAGAGCATAGATGGGTGATAAGAGTAAACCAACTTTGTAACTGTGCACCCCCAATGATCATCTTAGGCACTCTTATGAACCTCATCTGCTGTTGCATTGATTGAACAGTCCTTTGCTCCCTAGACCCCCTTGGATGAATGAGTTTTTACTGAAGACTGATACTTAATTTCCAGTCTCCATGCTGGCAGATACAGTTTCATACAGAAAATCAAAATCATCTCCCACCCTGCTATGGAATCAAACTAGCATTCATTTCTCTTTCCCTCCTTTGCCTTTCCTTCTCCCAGTTTCTTCTCCGTCTCTCTCCCCATTTCCCAGTTATTGCTGCCCATCCAAAGCCTGTTAGAAACAAAATTCTACTGCTTCCCCCAGCTATAAGGTATCTTAGGATTTGCAGGTTATGGAGGGGTATTTAGAATTCTTAGTCTTGAGAGCTCTGTCACCTCACCAAACTACAAAAACCCAGGATGCCACAGGATGGAACATGGCAGTTAAAGCTAGTGCTATGATTGTGTAGTGCACAGGGGCCCTCAGTCTGCTTCTTGGCCTTCCATTCTAACATTCTGTCCATGGGCCTGAACTGTATCTGGAGAACTGCAATGATGGCAGTGTTATAATATGGAAGCATTTATACACAGAACCATTCATTTTGCTGTTTCTTTAATATGCACATGTCATTCTGTTTGCTAATTTGTCATATAGTAGAAAATCAGAGTTCCATATTTTTAAAATTGCTTAGCCCCATACAGTTTTATCAAACTGTTACCTCCATCTTTTAAATGTGTATGTGTGTGTTACTAAGTTCAAAGAAATTCCTTTGTCATATCTGGATATTCCCATACAAAAGTGAGAAAAGATAGTCAGGTCTTGGGCTCACCTTCTCATCAATCTTCATAAATGCCTCATTTAAAAATAATTAGAGTCGGCAGTAATTAAAATTAAACTGTCTGTCTTGGAATCATCTTTGTAGAACAGCCATTAAGAACTAACAGCAAGGATACTGGCTAGAAAAGAAGCCAAAGCTAGGCTGTGTCATTCATTTTGGAACACTATTCTTTTTCTTAATACATTGCATTTCAGAGAGACCAGATATAATGCACTGTTGACCCAAAATAACTATAAAATGACATTTGCAACACTAGTCCTTTACAATTCTTTGTTTCCATATATGCATGTTATTTTCTTCCCCCTTTCTCTTTGCATATTCATATTCAGCAACTCGCAATGGAATCTTCTTTTTCTCTCTTGTGAATCATCTCTACCATTTACATTTTAAAACAATTTTAAAGATTGGTTCTTGTGGGTTTTTCGGGCTTTGAGACCGTGTTCTGGTTGTATTTTCTCCTGACGTTTTGCCTGCATCTGTGGCTGGCATCTTCGGAGGAATGGTGAATTGGAGGTGGAGAATATATATGGCAGTCTCCTCCTCCAGAGGGGAGGGAGCAATTAGCATAATAGTCCTATTGTGTGTATTGAATACTTGTTCCTGGAGGGAGACCTCCTAAGCCCACGTGGGGCTCGTTAGGGCTCGTTAGTATCTTTTTTGTTTTGATTTTGGTGTTTTTCCATACTGGCAGCCAAATTTTGTTGACCTTCCGGGTCTCTTCTTTCCTGTTAAAATTATCCGTGTTTGTAGATTTCAATGGCCTCTCTGTGTAGCCTGACCTGGTAGTTGTTAGAATGGTCCAGAATTTCTGTGCTTTCAAATAACATTCTGTGTCCGGGTTGGTTTATAGTGTGTTCTGCTACTGTTGGCTGGATCAGCCTGCAGTATCTTTCATGTTCTTTGATACGTGTTTGGATGCTGCATTTTGTGGTCCCTATGTAGACCTGACCACAGCTGCACGGTAGGCGGTAAACTCCTGCAGAAGTTAGGGGATCACTCTTGTCTTTTGCTGAGCGAAGCATTTGCTGAATTTTCCTGGTTGGTCTATAAATTGTTCGGAGGTTATGTTTCTTCATGAGTTTCCCTATTCGGTCAGTGACTCCTTTGACTTCGGTCAGTGACTCAAAAGGAGCACAAACACTTGGATAATTTTAACAGGAAAGAAGAGACTCGGATGGTCAACAAAATTTAGCTGCCAGTATTGAAAAACACCAAAATCAAAACAAAAAAAGATACTAACGAGCCCTAACGAGCCCCACGTGGGCTCAGGAAGTCTCCCTCCAGGAACAAGTATTCAATACACACAATAGGACCATTATGCTAATTGTTCCCTCCCCTCTGGAGGAGGAGACTGGCATATATATTCTCCACTCCACTTCCAATTCACCATTCCTCTGAAGATGCCAGCCACAGATGCAGGTGAAACGTCAGGAGAAAATACAACCAGAACACGGTCTCAAAGCCCGAAAAACCCACAAGAACCAATTTTAAAGATTTTTCTAAGACAAGATGACAGGCAGGGAAGGAATTATTCCCAAAATCTTTTTCTAAAATCTTTCCTAAGGATTCTAATATATTTTTCCAGATGTGTATTTATGGAAGTTGATTTTTCTCTTTCACCTGATTTGGAAAGGAATACTGATATTGTCCTACAAAATCAGCCCCTTTTCTACAAATCAGTTCATTAACGCTTGTGTAGCTAGAGGAATTTCACCAAAGGTTGCTTGTCACTCAGGCAGTACCTGCTGAAATTCCCTTTTTTTACACAAACAAAGGGACAGGAATTTTGTCTCTTGTTTCATCTGGCAAGATTGATTAACACTCTCATTTGTAACTTGAGTTTTGGATATAGTTATCTCTCTTCCATTCCCGCAATATCCCACTACAGAATTACTGTTTCGTTTTTTCTAGTCCAAATTTATTCTGTAGATTTATTCTGCTTGTGATCCAGTAAGTCATTCAGAAGTTCCTTTCCTTCCTCCTCCTCTTCCTCCTCCTCTTCTTTTCCTTCTTCTTCGCTACAATTTCCCTAAATTTTCCAGCTGCCATGGCCACTCTGCTATAATCGATTCAGTCATTCTACTCTAGTTGTCACCAGCAATTGGATTTCAGATTCCAATTGCATTTTACAGTGAGGAAAAAGGAAAAAACAGCTGTAAAATCCAAATGAATTTTTTTCCCAATGGAGAATTTTAAATTTCTACACAAGAGACCAGATAAATATATGAACAATCAAACTAATTAATAAGCATCACTCTTTTACAGTGGGTAAAATCAAAGTGAATAAAGTTTTAAAAATATCAATTACCATATGTGAGGATATTTTGTCTAGACAAAATTATCCTTGTATAACTCAGTTTCTCTAGAAACAATAGCAAATTGCTTTAACTGTATCTGTTGCAAAAGTAATATACTGGGTCATCTTGACTCCAAAATCTTTTTCTGTAAATCCTTTCTCTATACCAGTACTGGACATTTCATGCATTGAACTCTTGTGAATTTAGGGCTAATTGTTCCCCAGTGCTAAATTTAAGTGTCACGGCTACAAATTCTTAGGCTAACGTGCAACCTCTAGTCAATTAGGTGAAACTATTGTTAACATTTATATAGGTAAAACTGTTCCATTGGAATGAGAAGCCTTGTTAAATGTAGCAATGCAGATGTTCATTTTTGGATTGTGAAACTTCATTTTAAATCTCTTCAATAAAGCTGTTTGGCTCAACCAGCTAATTATTTGGACTTTATAACATCTTTCTCTTGCAAAAGTGATGCATGCATATCCGATACTACCATGGTAAAAGCCTGCTGAACTATTGTGCTCATTGTGCTTTATTTCAGGGTGAACTAAAAGCTTATGGGTCACTTTTGTTTAAAGTAGAGGTGTCTATCTTCATTCCTTTCATTTATACAATGCAAGATCTAAATAAAATAAAAATAAAGTAATAGTATAAAACAATGTAGAGTCGAAGGCTTTCACGGCCAGAATCCATTGGTTCTTGTGGGCTTTTCGGACTCTGAGACCATGTTCTGGTTGTATTTTCTCCTGATGTTTTGCCTGCATCTGTGGCTGGCATCTTCAGAGGATCCTCTGATGAAAAACTGTGTTCTCCCATAAACCATATCTATGCTATGAAAGTAATTATCAATGATTCCTCAAAAGATTTTCTCATTAATTACTGTTACTTGGCAGGAAGTAACATGTACTTCTGTGCCAGGTAGCAACTTTGGCACAATCAAATATAGTTTGAACAAATGTGTCATGAACACAGATCTGTTTATGCAGTTGATTTTTCCCTTCATCTCCTGACCTTGTAGTTTCATCGCTATACATCTCCACCGTGGGCTGGAGAGGCATTCTCCAACCCTTTAGCTCATATTGTGAAGGTGTGGGAGGGCCTACAGAAGTCTTCTTTGCCCTGTTTCCTCTGACCCCTGCTGGCAGGGGCCTAAAATCCTGGTGTTAATCTTGATTGGAGTAGATTCATTGAATCACTGGGATTTATCTACGTGTTGACTTAAATGTCAACAGTTGACTGAATGGATCTACTCTAGCTGCGACTAGTCAATAGGATGCAAGCCAGGATGTGTTAACTGGGCCCAACAGCTATGGGGTTTCTGGAATCTAGATGTAAATTTGCACTTGTTTCATTCTTACATGTCTAAATGAAAAATTTCAAAAGGTTTCTCTCTGGCAGGTGTATTTACAAAGTGTTTTGCATTTTTTTCACAGTTTTGGCATTTTGAGATTTTTTTTAAAACAATTTTCTGTAAAACACATACACCCACAGTAGTATATACTTCTAAATAATATATAAGGGACTGAGTTTCAGAAGCTCCATGTGTGATTGGGCCTGTGTAACACTATGTAACAATAACAGGGAAAGCCAGCATGGGGTAATGGTTTAATTGTTGGACTATGGCCCTAGAGACCAGGGTTTGATTCCCTGCTTGACCATGGAAACCCACTGGGTGATCTTGAGCACATCACACACTCTCAACCCCCAGAAAACCCCATAATAGGTTTGACTTAGGGTCATCATAAGTCAGCAATGACTTGAAAGTACACAACAATGACAACAACAACACAAGAACAGGATGTTAAGATACAGCATTTTTTGTAATTTAAGAATCATAGATACATTTTTATTTTTTAAAAAACATATAATCCACTTGTTATAAAATAAAAGCATTGAAACGTTAACAAATTATAATGAAATGCAATGTACATGCCAGAAGGATTGGAAAATTGGGCATTAATTATAATGTGCATTGTCTATAATGAAATTATGCAGTGTGGTACAATACCAACAGTCATCACTTATAAAGTGATGGAAGTGAATAAGCAGGAATAAATTAGCCTCTGTGCTTTAAGCAAATAAACCATAGAAGCAGAGCCAATTTGGGCCATTGCTATATTGTAATTATCTCATATTTTCCAATAGTGAAGAAGTGTCTTGTAAGTTTCTTTATTATTTCCCAGTGCTGAAAACGTTCAATTCTGCATGTTTTCCCTTAAATATTTGTCTTCTTGTAATTTACTTGGGCCACAGTCCTAAGAATACTTCCTGGTGAGGCCTACTGATCTCTGGAGTACTTTCAAATGGACCTTGTTTAGGTTCAGTTGTATTAAGCTGTTTTTAAAATTGAATAAGAAGGATTCAAGAAATAGAAAGGGGTCAAAACTGAATTATATTTATCTGTACTACAGAATGTCCTATACATAAGATGATAAATGTGAATCATATATTTTGGAAAGCTGGAGTTAAAAAAATTCTGGCACAGAAAAGAGAAACAGATGACATGTAATACTTTAGGCTTGGGCAGAAGCATAAAAATAATATAATTTCCACTATATGCAAGAAAAAGAGCTGCTACATTATGCTTTTGAGGATTAAGAGAAAGCTCATGTTGTCTTTCCCTTTCTTTTTTAAACACTTATCTTGGTAGGATTTAAGGAAACCGCAGGAATCAATAGTACCCATTGGATTTTACAGAGATAAGCACTTTTTATGGATAGGCCTATAAGTCTTGCTTTTATTGCTGGGAAAATTGTTTGCTGCCCATGGCCTTTCCAAGTGAAAACTGTCTGTTGAAGCAGCACAAGTAATTTCAATTAAATGCTTACTAGGTCTAACAATGAGTTGCTGGTGCTTTGGTCAAACAACTTGTAGCTAGTTTCAGAGTAAAGAATTATTGCACAAGACCTCTTAGGGGTATAAATCTTATTTAAAAATTAAAAAGGGAGATATAATTCTTCACTTAATTCATTCTCGCAAGAATGAATGATTTTCAAATGTTTTCTTACTGGTAGATGAAATTATAAGACTTTGGGAACTTTTCATGATTCTTTTTGTTTAGGGACTTTATGAAAAAAATAATTTGTGCAAAACATTAGATTTTTGCACAAACCCCTAACAAATGTTTTTTAAAAAACTCCTCAGAGCAGGTGACTATTTTAAAATGAGTTGTCTCAATATGTTGAGACACCATTTCTCTTCAAGAATAAAAAGATTTTTGGGTATTTCTTGCATCTGTACCAGAAAGTTGCTTTGGCATACATAGCGGTCCAAAACAAGAGAACGTGGTTGTGACACCTTGCAGATTTTGCAGGAACAACGGCAAAGTGATTATCATTATAAACTATACTGTGCCCTCAGAAATGTTGATTTGATCCATGATTTGTCTTCTGATACATAAAAGCAACCCTCCCGTGTCTATATTGATCAAATTGTCAATTATAATCAGCAGTTTTGGTTAATCGCACATGAAAATTGACATATAATGTTTACAGTATTTTGAAGTAAAGTAGATTTTAAAATGTGTAGGATGAACTAAACCATTGGAATAAATGTGTAAGGATCAGTGAAGCCTTGGTGGAGGAAACCATGCAAGTGTTATCTCAATGAATTTTAAAAAAAACATCATTTTTTTTGGCTGTCAGCATAATCAAGAAATGTGTTAGCAAACAGAATTGGCATGCATGCTTCGTCAGATTCAATGCTAGTTTTTCTCCATCTTTAGTATATATTCTATGGCCATGGTAAACTCCCATTGGTTCCTTTTGTTTCTGCTGGAATTGATGGCCTCTCTTTTCCCTATATTCACCTGGGTACCTTGAAAACCTGGGCTGGACGGGTGGGAAGCTTTCTGGAGCTGGCTTTTTTGTACCAAAAGAAGCTCTGCTATAGGAGGAAGGGAAGAAACCCCACAATTCCAGTGGTATTGGATACAGAAATACACTGATGTCATAATACTTTACCTAGTGCCTTTCCATAATGCATGCTCAGCTCCACTAAATAAATATAATAGCCAAGATCCTGCATCCGAGGCTGGAATATGTAACTTTATGTAACTTTTTGATGACAGATCTAAGTTTCTGACACAATAATGGGGCCATACTAGTGAACTGTAGCAGTGCACAATAGCATATCATGCAGGATGTCCAATTACACAAGAGGGGCTCCCATTGTGCAACAGGACCTGTGTATTGGGAAATACTGCACATCAGGACACTTGTGCATTGAGACACATGGCATAACAGGACATACTGCCCAGTGGGATACATTACACATCAAGAAACGCCATGTATCAAGACATGCAAGAGCCGCATGGCTGGCTCTGCTAGCACCATGATCTTGATAATATAATATTTCTCAGTTCTCCTCCTGAGAATCTGAATACTGCTCAATGGTGCATTTCAGTTTTACATAATTTTAAGTCAGTTTATGGTGACCTAAATTACTAACAGGATTTTATTTTTTTATTTGTATCCCGCCTCTCCATATGGATCGAGGTGGCGAACAACTTACAAATAGCATGTATTTCGAAAAATTTCTATACAGGATGCCAGCCAGTGTTATCTCCTCTATATCTTACTTCAGCTGGAACTAAGAAATGTAATCATTTTACTGTATCGAGTACTGTATCTAGTAATGAATACATGTGAGGAGCATATGGGGGAAAGGGTTACAGTCAGCCTGCAGTTTTAGGTTATGATATGGCCAAAATTAACCAATGTGCAGTGATTTCAGCAGATCGATACTTTCTTACTTGTTGTATTGAAGGGCCTATTTAACTTACTTGGTGTTTCCAGTGAAGTATTAGTGTTTATCTTCAGTGGGTTAATTTTTTATTTATGGGTGTGAGCACACTAGAAGACATCTTATAAAAAGCTCAGATTCTATAGTTCATGCAATGCCTCTCTGAAATAACACTTTCCATTGTGAAAATAGGATGCTGGTGTTATATCATATATATTGGTGCTTGTATGCAGCTCATAGATGTGTTTAAATATGCTCCTACAATGATGATGGAGTAATTTAAAGGTTCATTGAACAAAATGAACCTAAATAAAAACATTGATTTTACAGTTTAGATATGAAGCTCCCTAATTCAAGTGAGATACCATATCTTTGGTCAAAATCATCCCTTTCTTCTAGTATTGTAGTGTTATAACCAATTTAGCAGAGAAGTTGTCCTTTAGTTCCTGTTGTATAGCAGATTGAATAAACTGGAACTGTTTCTCCTAATAAACTAATAAAGCAGCTAAACTCACCTTACTATATCACATCAATTATATAATGATGGCTTGTTCTATTCTGTTCTTGTTTTTCCCCCAGCTTCCTCAGGCTCAAAAGGTAAACCATTTTCTGATGAATTCTTATCCAAAATAATATTCACCAACTCTTCATACTTCCACAGTGTCATGAATATGGTACAATGGTGATCAGTGAAATGCATTACAATGTCACAGCTGTAATGACCTGGAGAGCATGACATTGCTGAAATCAAAGCAAGGCATTGTGTGAAGCCAAGTCACCCACTGAGTTAAAATTCAGTTACACAATGTGAGACCTATTTGAACAAACTGGAGAAGACTTAGCCTGGTGCTTTGTACAATAAAGGATCCATTTTGTTATCACTTTGAAAATAATAGGGAACCATTCAATGGACATGGCAGTTACAAAAAGGCCATCCATAGACTTGCTTTCCCTACAGAGGAATAATGAAACTCATGGTATGGCTTTATTCTCTCACTGGTCCCTATTGTACTGACTTACCAAAAGCCTCTCAGTGCATCTAACATACATTTTGTCCAAAAAAAAAAAAGGTTTCCATGCAATGTGCTGTTGTTCTTGTACAGCTTCTGCTTTGATATGGTATGAGCCAGAGCTACCCACTGCATTTCATGATATCACAGATGATATTTGTGGCAGCTGCAATGTTCACTTGATGCCTACTGCATCATTCTTGTATAACTCACAAATATAACGGGGGTAGAATTCTGACACTATTAGAAGTTCAATTTTATTGTTTTAGAGGACTCCTGTCAGATCACATCAAAATGGTATTTTTACCTTTCATACCTTCTTTCCTCCGCTGTTCCTTGTGGAACAGACTTAAGTTCAAAAACCTGAGAGCCCCCGCTTTATTTCTTATTTTTCAGCAGAGCTTCCCAATTCATCTCATCCATGCAATTGCATAACTTGTTCCGTGTTCATGAAAAGGATGCATTATCCATGGAAAGAATTACAACTGAAACACTATGTAACTCAAACATAATATTCCCCTCCTTTTGGGGGTGAGGGTTGGGGGTGGGCTCCACATTTGATTATAGAGCATCATGGAATGGAGAGTGTTTAAACTTTTCTGTGCTGCCTGTTTTTCTAGTCAAATAGCCCAGTGATTACTTTTCTCCCTGGTGGGGGGAAAAACACATTTATCCACTACCTTTTGTGGTACAGATCATAAGGAAGCCAAAGGAGGCAGTTTTAATCAGAAGAATGCCTTGGAGGAAAGGATTCAGCACTCCTTCAAGTTGCAGTTGCTCTGATCAAACATTTGGAGTAAAAATTAAATCTATCTATTCCTGTATTTTCCTCTCCATATTGTGTCAAGGTTGGCTCCAGCTCTCTGTCAGTTTGTGATTCAGAAAGCCTAATTGCAAACATAGGATCATAATGATGCCCTCTTACTATTTTTCATATGCCTATGAAAAGTTTCTAAATCAGTGAATGAGATAGTTCTACAGCTGGGTCATGAGCCCAGCAGAGGAATGTGCTTCACTCCATCCTTTCAGAATAAGATTCCCCCTCCTACCTTCTCTACAAATTGCCAGTTAACAAGGTCCTTACATTTTGAAGTGTAATATTCAGGGAAGTGACTTTATAGCTGTGTAGTCCTCCCAGCAAAAGCCAGAATGGATATAGCGAAGTGCTTACACAATGTGTCCATAATCTCAAGAATATATAATATTAGTATGGAGATATATAAGGCTGTGATCTCTCACTCTTTTACAAGAAAATAAGCACCAATGATCACAGTGGGATTTAACTTTTGAATAATTTGAATAGGATTGTACACTTCTGTACATTTTAAAAAAATCCAAAGTCTATTTGTAAATCCTCATATCTTTATGTAGCAAAAAATGTGGTTGTATTGTATAAATTGGGCTGTGTGATACTTCAATATTTTGAAGGATTTTTGGTTAAACTCTCACACTGAGTTAATTGATCCTTCCATGAAGAATGATTATGTACTTGGAAAGGGGAGATCTTTCTCCTTGAGCTATTTATAATGTTTAGAACATTTGTTGTGAGCAGTATAGAATCTGCTGCAATGATCCATCTTTTCTAAGTGGATTTATTCTTCATGGGATGAACAACTAAACAGGAGTTGTTCTTAATAAAAGCCTCTAATTGTGAAAAGTACAGGGTCAATGGATTGGCCTGAATATGAATTGAGATAACACGTAGGTAAGTCTAGGTTTAATATAATCTCCTCTGACTTTGATAGAATGGCTCATGTACTGCAGCAATAAAATGCCTATGGAGGTATCTGGACATTTCACACATTTATATCAGTTTCATACCACATTTGTCATCAAATGAATCAAAAGGAATTCTGGGATTTGTAGTTGATGAGGTACTCAGAATTTTTCTGCAGGGTAGCTCTCGTCCAGCTCCCACGACCGCAGGAAGTTTCAGGGTTCCATGGCAAGAAGTGGTATCAAACTACTGTAATGGCCTGTATTCTCTCAGTATATGTCATGAGCTCTTGATCTTCATTTTCAAGTTGTTATTGTTGTCATAGTAGTAGGTTAGGTGCACGTGCCTGATAGTAGTAATGTCTTTACAGTTCCTCCAGTTCTTTAATCAGGGACTAGCAATTGCTGAAGGGTGTGTGTGTCATGTTGTCCCCGCTAGAGAGCTGCAAAAGGGCAACCCTGCTCCATCCTCAATATTTTTTTTTTAGTATTGTGTGTGTGTGTGTGAAAAGTGTTGTTTTGGGCCCAAGGGAAGCTTTTATTTAACCAGAAAGTAAATCTAGCAAGTAAAAGGGGGAGTGGTTTTTAAGACTTTTTCTCCCCAATGGGGCATGTTTGGATTGGGTTGCACATTCAGTCAGCAGGCACTCTTTTCTCACCCTGAATTAAACCCTAGAGGACATGGAACATGTTATCCACTGTTATAGTTCCCAACAAGTTCTTAAATATGGAGTTACACATTCTTTAATCTATAGACAGATTTGCTTTATTAGCTTTTAAAGGCCAAGGGATGAATTCATTTCCTTCAATTGTCTTTGAAGTTCAACCCTCAAATTTCTTTTGATTGCCACTCCTGGAAAATCTGAAATAATATGCATATTTCTTAAAAAAACTTAAGTAATCATAATCCATTTTTCATGCCGTTATTAGGGACATTACTTCCTCCAGGTCACTGGGAGATTTGAGTTGTATGTTGAAGAACAAATAAGACAATGAATGGGAGAGGAAAAAATTGAGGAGCGAAATATGTTGAACAATTATAGGTGCTGGAGAAACAGCTCTCCTATATTTAACTTGGAACAGCCTCTAGAAGTCCAAGCTCCCTTGTGATATTACAAAACTTTCAGGGATTTGATAATTTAATAATCATTGCTTCCTAAATAGACAGGTTTCTTTTCTTCATGCTATTTCAGTCCTCAAAAGAACTTTACTACGGTATTATCTTCCAGTTATTGTTGCATTTTTTAGTTAAAACTGAATATTGATGCTGTTTGTTCTTGGGCATTCTCTGTGGTTAACAGATGCTAGACCTGGTATTGGTATTCTTGGTGTTCTCAGTCTAATGCATGCACACTCTTCAAAGGAATTAGTATCATCATCTACCACGCATTAATAAAATTGTGCTTCAGTCATTCAAAGAGATTGATGGCATACACAATAGCCCTTGTTATTGCAGTCTGATTTCACATGATCATCGCTCAATGTAGCCAGCTTCAAGCATTAAGCAAATACATGGTAGATTGGCTGCACAACATATGTGTACATATTGAGTGGATTATTTGGCTCAGGGGGTCAAAAGGGAATCCTTAAATAGAAATATTTATAGGATTGCATTCAAGATGATGTCAGATAAGTACAGTAATTGCTGGATGGTTAATGTGAACTTGGTATGAAAACTTGAATGAAAAAACAGCTTTGTTGGGCCCTAATTAGTTTCCCCCATTTTGAATGACCTAGAAATGTTTAACATTCAGACTTTTCCTCCAAAGCTGAGGCATTATAAGAAGCTTTCAAAACCATTTGGTATTGGTTTGTTTGAGCAAGACCAGTATGACTGATGCTTGTCTTTACGAATGACTTGAGTCAATACAAGTGTACATTTGCCATATGGTATCTCAACTAGTGCTGTGTTTTTGTTGGAATCTGTGTGTCATCTACAAATGTTTTTTGTATAAACATTTTAAACTATTATGTCTCTGTAAACATGTTCACTTTAATCTTCAGATCAATCTAGAATAATAATATTGCCATCCAAGTTCACTTTTTTTAATCTGCTAGGAAAATCATATTTTTACAGGATGGAGTGTGACAGTTTCTCTGTTATTAACCATTTTCATGACAAGCAACAGATTTTCTCTTTATTCAGATTCTTTAGACTTTGAAGCCCTCTGACTTGCAATTAAATATTGAACATTGTTTCAATATTTCAAAGTAATCTTCCACTTCCAACATTCTAGGTACTATAAATTAATACTGAAAAAGAATTCATTTGTTACATTTTAAAACCAGCTAATAACTGAAGTTTTTGTAATGTCTGGTGTTCCTCTTGGATGCTCTTGTTCAAATTCAGGAAGGAGATATCGTCAAATACAGTTTTCTTTTCTATGCTTTTCTTTCCTCTGTTGGGCTTAATTTATGTTTCTTCAGGAATATCCTGATTACCACCTCCTTTAAAGATTCTGGTGAACTGCTACCACCATCCCATTTCAAAGAAGAATTTAAAACTTCATGGACCAGCCAGAGATTGCTTCCCTACTAGACCTGATCACCCAGAAAGGGCCAAGTATACAGATGGTCAGCTGAAGTTGACCAACCACACTTTCCACGTTGTTGGGTCTCAACAACTGCGGTTCACCCAACATGACTAGACCAGATGGTGATCTGGGCACTTCCATTATGGGAATTATAAGGTGTATGGATCTATTCTGGCAGATGTGACTGCCAGTAAATTTATCACATCATGCTACCATATGACCATACTTATTATAAACAATATATAGCATTAAATGAAGAAATTCAATATATTTTGACATTTCTCAGAAAAGGTTTTTAGATTTCTTTTGTTTTGTTTTTAGATAGCCTTTGGGAAATACCAAAAATTTCTGACATTTATGTCTGAACTAACATTAATGATGAAAGGGAATATTTGTCATTACTAGACATAATGGCCACAAGCAACCATACAAAAAGTGTAAAAAAATTTGGCGCTCTTGTCTTAGAATGGAATAAGAAGGTCACAGGAGTTGAGCATTTTTTGAATGAAAAGTTTCTGTGTCAATAACTGCATTCTCACTGAGGATAAGAAACTTTGCAAGCTTTTTCTCATCCCCGCCCTTAAGTACAGATGAGAAATAAATTTCTTGGATTGACATTTCCATATGGAAATATGTCTTTCACTTCTGACAACTGACAACAGACTTGAGCTCATTGTGCACTGAAAATTCTTATTTTTGCATTTTGGAGGGAGAAAATACATACACGAAAACTATGTGCGTCTTTCAAAAGTATGCTCAGCTACAAGATGCAAGTTAGGAAAATTCATATGAACATTGTTTAATTAATGGAAGAAATGAAAACAAGATGTGTTAATTTTGAAAAAGTACCTGCACAAATTCCATACAGGCAGAAAAAAAATGCATCTTTTAATCCAATAAATAATTGAGACAAAATAAGTAGAACAGTGAGATATCTAAAGAGAACTAGATGTACATATTTCTACCTGATTACTTCTAAGTAACCAAATATGGGATTTCAACAAAAAAGGTAGAAATTTTTAAATTTATAGCCTCTACCAAAAAAGGAAGACACATAGCTGGGGTAGTCATTTGCTCAAAGCTTTTACATAAATTAATGGAAAAACCATATGTTATTGTTGTGATATTTTGGTCAGGCTATATAAACAGTTAGCATTAGCATCAGTATAAATTATAGTGCAGACACTGTATCTACAAATGCATTTATTTAGTAACACCACTTGAATGGATGCGAGAATACAGGATTAAATATTGTAAAGAGTCTTTGTAAACAGACAGGATGTCTGATGTATTTGGCCAGAGCGTATGAGAAGATGCCGCACAAAGCTTTCCATGTTTAAATACCCACATGTGGTTACTCTACTGTTGCAGAAACCTAAGAACTAGGAATGAGCTCTAGATCATTTGCGGGGGGGGGGGTTGATCAGAACTTGTTGAAAGAATTTTGTCTTGATAAACTTTTGGTCTCTTCAAGACTTGTGAGTCGGTTTTTTAAAAAAAGCCCTAATAATGAATTCAAAGTAGGAATCAGTTTATTCTGGACTTCAGTTTTGTGTGTTTAATGTTCTTGATTTCTATCCTGCTCTTTTCCTCAAGCATAAGCGATTCCTGTGTAATAGCCCACTAGGGTATTGTTTTACTTACTTTGTTGAAACAGCAGGCTACAAGATGTGTTAGCTTATTCCTGTTGTGCGGTATTTTGTTCTGAGCCTATATGAAATGAGAGGGACACTATATATTAGCTATATTAATGAAAGAAACCCTGTTCTTTTGAAATATAGCTTTGTTTGATTGAAAATATTGATTCTTCTTTCTAACATTTTGAGAACAAGGTTTTTGGCCATGTCTCTTCCCAGCAGTTTCCTTTCTCTTTCTCTTTGAATTTTTTCTTGTTTGAAACAAGGCTTGCTATCCTTTTATCCTGACACTACTCAGCTTCAAAAATCTAGCCACATCATTTATCATTCTTTGCTTCATTTGTTCTTCTGTACTTCAATTTGTTGAATTACAAGGAGAGTGGAAAATTTGCAACCCTGAGATTGTCATGGAAAGGCATCAGCAGAAATTTTATTAAAGAAATTTTTATTAAAGTTTCTGAAAAAGTTAAATTGAATCAAATGAAGTACATAAGAACAATAGTATGATACAGTAACTCTTTATATATTTTTTGTTTTGTTTTCCCCAATACTGCTGATTTTTCTTTGTTGTACATGAGGACTCTTTTTCTTAAAGTTAGTGTTTGTATGTGTATAGCAGACCATTTTGGTCATACCTGCTAGACCCATGCTGGATTTCCACATGTTGGTCATAATATTTGTATAAATAGCCTCCAAAATATATAGGCTCTAATCAATATTCAAAATACAAGACTTTGAAACATCTAAGAATGTGGCAATGAATACATGTATTAAAACTAATCAATAATCCTTTTTTAAAAAGATATGTTACAGAGATCACAATTCAGATCAGACAAAAAGGACAAGGACATGTTTTTAGCCGTCTCCACCCCCACCAATTTCTCAGCCCTGTATTCAGTATTATGTTTTGGTTTCTTACATTTTAGAAACGTATGTGGGAAATGGAGGAATATACACATGATTGCAGTGTCAGAACAATATGACATGGTAGTAACACTCAGACCCCAATATTGCTGAGACACACTTTGTAATGTGTATGAACACTCTGCCAGCATATTAAAAGTACTCTAACAACCTTCTGGCCTGGAAAGTTAATAGTTGACTCTTTCATCCCTTGACCACTTACACCAAGAAGCTGAGACCACTCACCTGAAAGACTTGGATGAGGATTTGCTTCTGAACCTTGTGGTTTCACATGCACCCAGAAAAGTGTCCAAGTCACCTTCCACACTTCCTGTTTTCTTCAGTTTCACTTTTTCCTCCCTTCTCTTTGGATCACCTTTCTCTGACTGTTCCTACTGCTTTTCCACCACTCTCCATGCCCTACTTTCCAGATCCTACAAAAGTAAGCATCACTGGGCATTTGCTTAGCCCCACGTTCCTATAAGATTCTACTGTCCAGTGCCTGGAGACTTCTGGCCTTGCTGCTCCTTTTCTTTGCTGTTGGTGCTTTTATTTCTGCTTTCAGCAATTACATAAGCATCAGAAAGAGCAAGAGAGCAGTGTCTTGCTTAATATCATGGATCCAGGTGGAAAGGAAGAAAGTAATTGAATAAACATCAGGGGCAGAGAAAGAGAGAAGAACCCTCTCAGGGAGATTTACTAAAGACTTTTTACCCATTGCTTTCCAAGAAACCTATAGTTGTCAAGTATCTCAGAGTTCCTTGAAACTGACTCCAGCTTGATTTCAAGCTTGATTTAACCTGTCAGTAGTTCTGAACTGTTTCTTTGGCTGTAATCACCTCTTTTTCTAACATTGTTTTGCTGGTTCACTGTTAGAGCCTAACCATGCTACAGTGTCTCAGATGCAGCACCAGACAGAAGTGGTGTATCCACTTACCTAAAAGTTTTACATTTAAATAGGGAAATGAACATCAGCAAAGTGTAAGTGATAGGCTACTTCAAATGAATATGTCCTTGAAATTGAGCCTGGTGTCATCTTGAGAGCCAGCACAATGCAGACTCTGACTCAGCATCTGAAGCAGAGGGCACGCCAGAGGCTGAAACAGAAGGCATGCCAGGGCCTGCTGTACAGAGAGAAATTGCAGTGCCAGAAACAGAACAGGGAATGATGCCATCTCCAACAGAGAGTCCTGCCTCTTCAGATACAGAAGAATACTTACCTAGACCCAGCTTCGCACAGTACAGGCAGCAAAGAGAGACCCAGCATCGTTCTCTCAGAATTTATAACTGGCAACAATCAATCAAGGCACAGCTGCCCTAGGCTTTGAGTCTATTTAGCTGTCGTCCTTCGCCTCCAGGAGTTGTCGGAGCTTATCTGACCTGCTACCTTTCTGGATGCCTTGGCAAATACTTGGATTGACCTTGGAAACTCCCTTGCCATGAAACCCTGCCAGATTTTGTTTATGTTGGATTTTGTTTATGACACATTGCTTACTGCCTGGAAGTAAGTAACAAGCTGGGAGATATACAGTGTGTTTTGTTTGATTTATCAGCTGTGCCAGGACTAAGATAGGACACCACTGCTGTCATGACCCTATCCCAGGACCCAGGCAGGACCCTTCCCAACAGCCACATCCCAGAGACATGAGAGGAAAAGTACTTACAGCAGCCAGTGTAGGTGGAAAAGGAAGGGCCCAGGAATCTGCAGCGTTTATATAATGAGGCGTCATTAATCAGACCAACAGCTGATTATGACTCTGAGCCTAATAGTAGTAGTAGTAACAACAACAACAATGTTTATTTATAATGCCCCTTACACCAAAGGGCAGAACAATGACATACACAATCAGGGACAAAGACAATAAAACAGGACACCACAACAATATACATGGAATGAAATCCCCAACACCCCACCAGTCACTACTCATCTCAGCATCTTAAACATAACTCAGTGGCTTAAGATGGTGAATCAAAGAGGAAGGTCTTTAGTTATTTACGAAAACAGGTGAGATCCTCCTCCAACCTGAGGTCCAAAAGAAACCGTTCCAGAAATGCAGAGCCAGATCTTGAAAGGCTTGCAGCCTTGACAGAGCTGTACACGTTGGTGGAACAGAGAATAATCCTTTGCCTGTTGATCTCAAATTCCTGGGTGGAATGTATCATGCAAGCCGAAGTGGTGGTAGCAGAAGCCCCATGATCCACATCTGGCACTAGCCTGTGGAAAGCTTTGAGCAACACTAACTCAAGATAAAGTGTAGGGAATACGTGAGATAATCAGTTGGAGAAATGCTGATAATTTACAGGATTGGAGCAGTGTGGAGAAAGATTTAACCTTCACAGTTTGATATGGCTTCCAGAAACATCTCTCTTCTCTTCTGAGGAGAATTCACCAGTTGAGTCCAGTGAAATAGTCTTTCAAAAGCAAATAAGAGCTTCAGAAGAGGGATTTCAGGACCGCAGCTGGGGGGAAAAGGTTGAATTTCTTTACCCTGTCATTTCTGATCTTATTAATTATCAATTATACAGTGTGCTGCGTGTTTTTATTTCTCTATTTTTTTAAAAATACATATTTAAATGCTATTAAATGTGTTCCATGTCCCTGAAACACATTTGAAAACAGCACTTTCTAGTAGGATCAGGCTGTACCTAGAAGTGGTTATGTTCTTTAGGGAAAGAAATAAACTTATTTTTAGATATTATCATAATAAATTCAGGAGATCTTGAAGTCTTGTGAGCTTGCTGAGTTTGAGTATCTCATTATGTTAAATACTGCTTTTATCTTTTGAAAGGTTTTTTTTAATGAATTTTTTTTATCTGAGGCTACATCAAGCTCAAAAGACAAGTAAAACCCCAAATTCTGTTTCTCAGAATGCTGCATTTACATTTTTCCCTCAAATATCATTATCTCTTTAGAAGTTTCCATCCATTTAAATGCTATGTGTATCATTTACAATTAGGAAATGTAGATGTCTCATGAACTGTAAAAATATCCTTTTGTAATAGCACTTAAAATGAAACGTCAGTGTGTTTTCCTTTAAAAATCAAAGCAATGCGGGTGGGAAAATCTGGACTTTGTTATTGGCCTTAATCTAATTATTCTTGCATTTCAAAGGACAAAGATACACTCTTCCATTTGGAGCTGGAATGCTGAAGGACTTAACAATAAATTCTGCTATACACAAAATAAGACTGAGTTTGGTGTTAATAACAGAAAGAGTTATTTTATAGCATGTGTGTGCTTATATGCATCTGTATGCATATTAGAGTTTTAGACAAAAAAGTGCATAGTTACCCATAAAAATCTTTAAATATATTTGCTAATTTAAGATAATTTTTAGGGCACAATCCTGAGCATGTTCAGTGATTGCTTTCACATAGAAATCACTGAGTTATCTTTTGGGGGCTTCTTTCATGTTTTTCTGGCCTTTTCCACATGAGAATGGAGAATATTTTCATGAAATCATCACTCCAGTACCTCATGGTATGACCATGATAGCACATTCATAACAACAACTGGCTCTGACACCCAAGCGTGCTTTGGCCTTCTCTTTCTTGAAACATAGCTCCTTTCCAACACAGTGCCTCATTTCCTTTTGAAATGCAGTATGGTTTGCAATGCAAACTGAGAGGGCTCATGTTCAAAATTCCCAAAATGGCAAAGGTCCCACTGAATACATGCAAATCTTTGAGCTAAATTAGGAGGATCACAGGCCATTTCAAACAAATTAATGTAAGATTATGGGTTGGAGTGGATGACCAACCTTCAAACCTTGTGAGTCAGTGATTGTAAAAGGAGGATTGTTAAAGTGGTATAACTGGTCTCTGGCCTAGACTAGAGTGGTTTTTCTTGAGATGACTCTAAAAATAGCTAAGAACATTTCTTAAATGGTGACAACTGCTCGCCTCTCATCAGCTAAGGGATATCATTATCCATCTGTTTGTCAAGGCAGACTAAGGCCCTTTTCTCACGGCATTTGCCATGCGAAAGAGGGCATGGAGTGTCACGCAGTTGCAGGGAGCGATCTGCACGATGCACTCACAATTGCGCGATGCTCCAGGGGCCAGCAGGGGCCGATCGCACACCTTTTCATTTTCGACTTGAAGCCGAAAATGGTGCATGATCGCACATTACTCCCAGGCCCCGCGTGCACTTACCTGGTGTGCGGAGCCTCCGGAGCCGGGCCAGTCACGTTTCCTGCCCCAGTGCAGCCTGGGAAGGTCCCAGGCTGCACTGTGGAAGGAAGGTCCCAGGCTGCACTGTGGAAGGGAGGGGCGGGGCTCTCGTGCAAGCAGGCAGCTCTTGCAGAGCTGAAGCAACAGGGAAGGTAGAGCCTTTTGGCAGAGGCTGCTCGCGTGATCCCAGCACCAGAACAAGGTAAGGTGTGGAAAGAGCTTAAGAAGCACAGAGCTGGATTTTGAGAGACCCTGAAGCATCTTGGGGTTTGCTGGCCATTCCTTAAAAGATATTTTGATTGAGCAGTGGATCTGGAATACCTGCTGGAGTGTACCTCTGTGTTCAGTCTGTTTGTTTCTAAACAGATGTAAGTCTTAAAAGCCTGAATAAGCATTGTGTTCTTCATTACTTGGGAGACTGGAATGTGGATAACATTCTGTAGAACACATGCCTGCTCAGAAGAGAGTAAGCTTTTTAGCATAGCTCAGGATAGAAAGGCAGCATTATAAACCAATACCTAAACAGAACAAAGATAGGACTTTCCTTTGCAAAATAATTTTTGGGACCCTCGTGTCATCTGCCCTTCAGCTGTTTCTTCTTTTAGCCCAGGGTGAGCTGTGCTTTCCTGCCAGGGAATGGAAAGGGTGGGCAAAGTTCAGCCCTTGAAACCTCCCAAAGACCTGAAATCCCCCACCACAAGTTTTTTTTTAACTCATCCACTTAAACAACTCAGAAATCCTTCAAAAAACAGCAGTCCTTCCTCCATACCTGACCCATGCCTGGAAAAAAGCTCAAAAATTGGCTGAAATCAAAACCAGAAGTGAGATAACTCACTCCCAGTCATGTTGGACACATTAATGTAAACTGTGGTGGGCATGGTGGTAAAAATTGCCTGCAGTCCTTCCTTCATTTCTAACCCCTGAATATAAGTCAGGCCATTTCCGCACTAGAGTATTATAGCACTATGATTCCACTTTCAACACCCTATGGAATTCTGGGGTTTGCAGTTTCTGGAGGGGCCAGATGGCTCCTCCTGAAACTGAAAACCCCAGGATTCCATAGGATGTTGAAAGTGGAATCGTAGTTCTATAACACTCTAGTGTGGAAATGGCCTCAGTTACGTCATTTCACAATATCTAAGCAAGGGCGTTTTCAGATTCAGATTCTTTCTCTCCTCTGCTTGATTTAAATAGCTTGTCAGTGGCTGACCTACACTCTCTGTGTGTCAGTGGAAATGACCCTCAATGTAACTTCCTAAAAGGCCTGCCTGTAGATGAGGAAGAAACAGCCAGAGAGGGCCATCTTGATGCCCATTTTCTGAAAGTCTCTCCCACAAATAGCTTCCCTAGAACTCACCTGCTCTTTGCCTGCAGTAGTGATAGATGGAAGGGAAAAAGACATCCATAGAGGGAAAAAAACAGAATTGACCTTTAGGATCCTCTCCATTATCCTCATCTCCAATCCCTACTTTGCCCTTAGGTGCTGTTCTTTTGTCCATCTATGTAGATCAGCTTTGTGGTTCAGTAAGAACACCAAGCGGTTTCAGTTCTACTCAGACTGTTCCACCAAGTTTCCTGTGCATGTCTCAAGATCAAGACTTCGTTCTCAAAAAGACCTCATCCTGGCAGAAAATAGTGATGTGATTCTCCAGTAATGTTCTCCTCAGGAAGTAACAATTAAATTGTAGTAGCAATTTTCCTCCTGCTTCAAGAAAATCTTTGAAAACCACAGTTTTCAAGACTGATTTCCAACTTGGGCCTTATTCTGTGCAAAATTTACATGTGTGGTTGATTTGCACGGAAAACAGAATTTTCTGCACAGAAAATATGGACTGAGATTCTGTATTTTCTGTGCAACCATAACCATAAGATTTTTTTTTTTTTTTTGCAGACTAAATTCCCAATGATAGTATTTTCTGTGCAGAAAATAGTATTTCTTTGTACAGATATTATTTTCTATAGAGAAAATGCTGTTCCCTACACAGAAAATTATGTTCTCTATGCAAAACAGACAAAATAATTCCCAAACTTTGAAGATTCTCCTCAGTCCAGATTCTTTTTCTCAGGCTTTCTTGACATGTTTTTAACTGTTTTTTGAATATTTTCAGAAGAAAAGTGACTCAGACTCCATTCATTCATTTATATAAAGAGAAACATTCTGAAAGCTTGATGCAATGTCTGGAAGACCTTATTCTGTATGTTAATTACAGTTGCTCCTACTTTATGGGTTTCTATTTACTAAATAGCTCCTAACATATTTCCTGATACAAAAATTAGAGTTCAGCTGGTACATTTCTGAAAAATCTAATGGTACCTTAAACACTAAGCAGTTTGATGTAGCAGAAGCTTCTGTCAAGGCCAATGTCCCATTTGTCAGATGTGTGAAGTGTTAAACAGTACAGAGTAAGAACTGAATAACAGGAGAAGTAATTGATTTTAACCCTGTGTTTTTAAAAGGGTTAATTTTACATTGTTATTTAACTTCAGATGATAGGCTGCAACTTCCTACTCCTGATTTAACATATGTTGTAGGAAACAAATTTGCAGTCCCAACTAAGTCTAAAGTCTATAGAACTGAATTTGCTTTTGTTATAATTGAGTAGGATAATCCTGGAGTTTTTCTTTGCAATTTTAGTTTTCACTTTTTAATTCTGGCAAAGGTTGGTGCTGTGTATAAACAAAACCCCACTTACCATTTAACAGAGATGTTTACTCTGTTATAAAGCCCTGAAACAAATTCAGATAACCACAGTTTCTTTATTGAATCTATATTCAGTGGAACATACACCTCTTTTTCCTTCCAGTTTATCCACACAATGCTGTGATGTAATTTAGAATAAGAAAGAGTGATTGGCTGAAGGTCACCCAATGAGATTAATGCCTAACTGCGTATTAATTGCTGGGTTCCTGCAGTCCTTCTTTTAACTGAGGATGAGAATTGTATGAACCTCTAGATGTTGTTGAATGGCAGCTTCCAAGATTTCGCACCATTGGTCATGCTGGCTAGTGCTACTGGCAGTTGTAGGTCAACAGCCTCTGGTGGAACACACAGTTCGAACCCCATCTTCATCCACTGCATCAAACTGATTGAGATGGGCATGATACTAAACAACTAAACAGTCATTTTCTGAGACTGTAGGAAAAGATAAAATTGAAAAGATAAAAGACAGAATAGGTTGCCCTTCCCTGTGATAATAGACTTATTGTAGACTTATTTTCCCTGCAAATAAGTGGTTCATATCAAAGCCAATGCACAGAGACTGTAGGAGATGAGGCCCTCAAGAGAGCATGACCACAGAGGTTCCTATATACTTGCCTGGCACACACAGAATACTTCAGAGGATTCAGAAACGCAAGCAGAGGTGATGCTAGTAGCATGCTTTTGCCTTGATTCTTAGACTTTACAACCTGTCTCCTGAAGAAGGAGATTCTTTCTTATGAAGGCGAGTCACTCGTGCACATGCTTGATCAAAAACCCCTTAGAAGGGGTTTTGAAAATTTCATCATATTCTCACAGGTCCTCAGTCAAAAGACTTTGATTCTACTACTATATAGACTCTCCTGTCCTGGTCTAAGAAAGTGGTTGGAGATCCTATGACCTGGCAGATATAATGCATTCTGGTCGTTTTAAAAGACTGCTCTTTTTTTTCCAGGGCTAAATAAATATGCTATAAACACATAGATCAATTCTTTGAACAATAAGTTTGGCTACCAGGGTAGTGACAAGATGCGGGCATCCTTTCCCTGTACATAGGTTTCTATCATGGCATTTGAAGTGGATGCTTACACCACTTATGGGCATGCCTCTTGTGGGAAATGTTTTGCTTTGGATTCTTACCATGGCAACAATTTTTTCTCCAGTCCATGGCTGTGTGCCTTCTATGAGGCTGTAATTTTGTGCCTAGATTCAGAAATCATTCCCAAAATGACCACTTTGTTCCAGAGATCCCAAGATGTGGTTTCTTTATCCTTCAGCCCAAGGCCGGTCTACCAGTACAAAAAGAACTAGATGTTAGATTAGTTGTTAGACATTAGATGGGTTTTTATCTGTTAAAGTCAATGCCCTTTAGAAAATCCAAATGTCTCTGTTTTTCCAGGATGTGTCTGTGAGCAAAAAGTGTTGCAGAGTGACCGTTACCAGTTGGCTGACAGGTTGTGTTCAGTTAACATAAGAAATCCTGTGGAAACTGTCTCCTAACAGACTAGCCATTCATTCCATTAGTGAGGTGGCTATTTTGGCAGCATTGTGGAATAGTTCTCCTCTATATGGCCATCTGCCCACACATTTGTTAGGCATTATAACATTGACAAATACTTTTCTGCAAATGTACATTTGGCAAGAGAGCACTGCAGGTGATAATTCTTTTTTGAAATCTAATCTGCCTGGACTTCGACCCAGGGGTGGAACTGCCTCTACACATCCCAGAGAGTAATGAATCAGAATATCCCATACATGTCCTGGAGAATAAGGGACATTTTACAGGAAGTTCTTGAAGTTCTTTTCTTCAGTTTCAGGTGGGCATTACCATTACCTCTGAAATCCTGTGGGATTGACTTTGTAGGTGACTCTGACCTCATTGTACATGTGTGTGTGTCAGAAGACAGGGTCACTTTGGGATGACTTACTGGTATATTTTTTCTATTCTTTGGGGAGAAGGGGTTCCATTGCTTTTCCAGTACCAGTCCTCTTGGAGGAGACAAAATGACATGTTCGACCTTGCCCAATGATACAAGGAGTCTGTGCATTCCTAAGACATCAATTAAACAAATATAAATACCCTGTAGGAATGTGGAAAACAGGGATTGATGGCTGGAAAAAGAGACGGGGGGAGGGAGGGAGTCATTTTGGCAGTGAAGATGAACACCAATGAAGAGCAGTTTACAGGGTCAACCCCTTTTTGTTCTTTGCCCCTTTCTTCTTCCTGTTACCTTAATTTGATCTGTTACTGATGCTGGGAGGGGTGGGGGGAAGCAAATAGAAATAAATTAAAATAAAAAATGAAATGAAGTGAAAAAAGGCAAATGTATTGAAAAAACAAACAGATCTATAAAAAATTGTCTCACTGATGACTCGGGCATTTTCTTCTCCAATATTGGTAAGTGAAAGAACTTGTTCCCATTCAGTTTAGTCCCCCCCCTTTATAACTTGAATGTGTATGTGTATGTGCCTTCAAGCTACTTGTCACTGGTGATGACCCTGTAAGTTATGGTGAATTTCATAGGGGTTTCTCAAGCCGGAAATACTTAAGACTTCCTTTCTCTGAAATATAGCCTACAGCAATAAATACAAATCCTCTAATGTACCAACTGAGAAAATGCTTCATGAATTTCATGAAATGACATCTAAGGTGAGATTCAGTAATTTTAAGTATAATAGATCTGTGAGTTCAAAATCATGCCACAACCTCTTTTCTTCTTCCTATAGTCCAACTTCCAACTAGTCTTCCAGAAATATTATCTCGTGTATTTTTATGAGTCTTGCCTTTTTTTCCTTGATGACATTGTTTTCAAGGTAGCTGCTTGTACAGCACCAAAAAAATGGAAGCATTTCCAAAAAGAAGGGTTCAAAACTGCCTAAATTTTGTGCATGCTAATTTGTACATACAGAAGCAAAAGTACAAATAATTATTTTAAGTTAAAAAACCCCCCACAGTGTATCTCACCATTGTGGGGAAAATTGTGGTCAAATAAAATGGGGCACAATGACCATGCTATGTTCATAATTTAATGACTGATTAAATTTAATAATTTAATGACTGAAATACAGCTTTTCATTCGATATTTTAAAAAAGGTTTGTAGGCAATGGCAAATTGGACAACAAGTTTCGCTGTTTAAAACTTCAGAAATCTGTTTTCTGTTTGTCATTAAATCATAGACTCATAGATTTGTAGAATCAGAGATTCAGAAGGGGCCTCATGGTCCAACTAGTCCAACTCCCTGCTCAATGCAGGATCTCCAGCTGAAGCATCCCCAACAGGTAATTGTCCAGCCTCTTTCTGAAGATGTCTAGAGAAGGAGACCCCACCACCTCTCTAAGCAGTTGGGTGCATTGTCAAACTGACCTTAGTGTCATGAAATTCCTTCTAGTGTTCAATCAGAATCTACTCTCTTGTAACTTCAAACCATTAGACCTAGTCCTACCCCCTGAGGCAGCAAAGAACAGGCTTGCTCCCTCCTTTCTGTGACAGCCCAACTCTTTCTTCAAGAACTCCCACCCGTGCTGGGTGTCTTTTTCCTTTAGCATGTCTAGCCATGGGATTCCACCCAGTAATTCCATGAATGTGTTAAAATTGGCTTTCCAGAAATCCGAGGTCTGTGTTGGAGTATACTCCTCTCTGCCCATCCCACAGTTGTGAATTCTGGCATCACCTGGTCACTTCCCCATAAAGTACCAACAGCTTTGATTCCAGTGAGCAACTCCTCTGTGTTGGTTAGGATCCCCTTGTTCCTTCCTCTACCTTTTGAAATAGGAAATTATCTGCAAGGCACATCAGGAATTTGCTGGAGAGTTTATGCTTAGCAGAGTTAGCCTCACAGCAGATACCAGGGTAATTGAAGTCTCCCATGATTACTAATTCTTGCGTCTCTGAGATTTGTTTCTGAAAAGAGTCATGCTCGACCTCTTCTTGGTTTAGTGGCCTAATAGGTTTGCCTTAAGGTAACCATAAGTTGGAAACAACTTGAAGGTACACAGCAGCAGTAGTAACAACAACAAGTAAACTCCTACCACAATGTTGCATTTACTTATTTCTCTATTTATTTTCTCACTTGGTCCCTCAGATCACTCACATGGATTTCTGTACAACTGAATTTGTCTTTGACATATAATGCTACTTCCCCTCATTTTCTGTGATATCTTTTCTTTTTGAATAGATTATACCCTTCACTTGTAATATTCCAGTCATAGGAGTCATCCCACCAGGTCTCTGCTATGCCTATAAAGTCATATTTACCTTCCTACACTAGGTCTTCAAGATGCTCTTGTTTGTTTCCTAAGCTCTGTGCATTGGTGTACAGGCATCTGAAGCCTTTTCCCCTCACCTATTACTTTACTGTTGGTTTTTCTAAGTATCCAATTCTCTCCCTCAACTTCTCTTCTAGAATTCACATTCTTTTGTTTAGAGCTTGCCTTTCAACTATGTTTGAACTTTCATCCTCCAGCCGCTTTTGACCAGATTTGCCAAACTACTACCAAAGATATTCTTGCCAGCCCTTGTGTGGAACAGCCCATTTATAGCCAACAGTCTTCTGTCTAAGAAATGAAGATTGTGGTCCCAGAAGTCAAACCTCTCCTGTCCACACCATCTACATAGCCAGTCATTCACTTTTAGTATCTTTTTGTTCCTTTGTAGTCCTTTCTCCTTCAGTGGCAGAATTGACCAGAATACCACATGTGTTCCAAACACCTTCAGCTTCGTGCCCAAAATTCCATAGTCAGAAGTGATCTACTCAAAAGTGTTCTTGCTCATATCATTGGTACGCATGTGAAAAAGGAGAAAGGGGTACTGATCTGTTTTCTTGATGAGTTTTGGCAAGCTGTCGGTGACATCCCAGATGTGTGTGCAAGAAGACAGTGCACTTCCAGATTGATCATGTCAGGCTGACACACAGGTGCCTCTATACCCTTGGGCAATGAGTCCCCAACCACTAGCACATTTCATTTCTTCTAGTTGTGATTGTTGTTTACCATGACTCTTTCCTTAGCATGCACATTTTTAGTTTCTGGTTTCCTGTTCAAGCATCTTCACTGCTGCTATCCTCCTGAAGATGCAGGAAGTGATTGCTTAGTTTGAGAGTTTCTGAATCCCTTCTGTACAGTCTGCTCCTGACAGTGACTTTCCTCTAGGGTGTTCCCTCACTGTTATAGCCCTCTTCATTTTCCTTGACAGTTTCTTCCTGTTGGTTTTGTACGATCAGTTCTCCCTGTGTTCTGTCCAGGAAGTCCTGTTCTGTGATGCATTGAAGAGGCACAACATGAAGCTGTAGTGCACTCACCTTCTTTTCCACTTGCTGCAGGTGTGATGTTTTCTGGCAAGAAGACAAACGTAGCACATACATTGCAGAAGACAATTATGGCTCCTTTTTTCTCCATCTCTGCAGTTATTTCTCTTCTCTTGCTCCCTTCTCTAATGATTTGCTTTGCTTCTTGGTTTTTCCTGTATTCTTTGAAACTTTTTTTTTCCTTCAAGGCACCTCTGCCATTTTTGTGAGGTTTAGCAGTATCGATCCAATTATTCCAGGCAAGCCTCCGCATTACCTTCAGGCTAGGCAGAGACCTGTGTCCCCCAACAGTCTCCATTGCCATGCTGGTGTCAGGGGTTGTACTGGTGGAGATTGGGAGGGCCGGGGACTGGGGCCAAGACCACTCTTGGCTCTACCTCCTCTTCTCTCTCACCACTACCTCCACCAGTGCTGCTGGAGCAGCCCCAGGTATAAAAATGTATAATTATGGAGTTGTGAATCTCTGCTTCCCTTGCCTGCCAGCGAGCTCTATTGAGACCTACTTCTTATTTACTTGTAGCTATAAAACAAGCCTCCCCTTTGTGGCATCTTCCAGATGTCGATATGTGATATCCTCCAGAAGTCAAGTCCCCATGGCCATTGTACACTGATATATCATAGAAAGCTACTGTAAGCCATTCATAGAGATACACATCTAGGAAGTAGAAACTCTTCATCCACAACAATGTAGTACTGCATGACTCTGTCCATTTACCTTCCCACCTGAACATAACCTTGACCTTCTCAGCCCCAGTAAGCCCCATTCATACTTCATGAAGAACACAGTGCTGTGCTACCATAGATGATGTCACTGTACTGGGAGGAAACGTTACAACAGCTCCTGCTAGGACCCAGTGAGCCAATGGCCACATGTTCTTTACAGAGAACAATCCTATAATTGAAGGACTGTTCAGTCTTGTTCAAAGTAAAATAACTATAAGAAGAGAAAGAAGGGACCTTGATGTTGCCCATCAGAAGTTATCAGCTAAGGAGCACACTGAATGTGCACATGGGTTTCCTATTTACAAGTGTGGTGAGATGTTTAATATTTCTGCTTAGTTGTAGTAATTACTTCTATACATGTGTAAATAATTGGTCCCATGATCGAAGCTGTTGCATAGGTTGTATTTTCTAAGATAAGATAAGAACGGAGGTAGTGTGGCTTGAGGAACCTGCAAAAGTATGTAGGAATCACATAGTAAAGAGAATCTAGAGATGGTAAACCTCCCAGACAAATGTGGTTCCACTCCTGTTGCCCCAACATTTTGTGCATGTGTTCTGAGAGTATGTATGACTTACAGCCTGCTGAAGTATTAATCTGCTTTCTCAACAAAACCTAAGGTACATGTGTAAGATCTGTCTTGTACATGTGCTTTGCAATAAATAGTACATTGAATAGTGAACCATATAAAGCAATTCTTTATATGTGTACTTAGTTCATAAGAATATACGAGTTTATATTTGCAATACATGAAAGGCTATCATATGTTAACTATAAAGTTACAACTCCCACTAACAGGCAAATATACACAATACCAGCATTGCCATAGACGTAAATCCCAGAGGTATACATAGGGCATGTTTCACAAACAGCTGGAACTCATTCCAGATTTGTTCAACAGAGATGTATGTGAAAAAGGATCCCAACCTCCTCCATTTCTTTCACTGCATTCATATATGATCACTACATGTTTATTAGAGACATAGAACTTTGATGTGTCCAAATGCTGGAACTGACTGGCTCTGGGAAAGCAGAGCAGGGGTTAGAAGAGTGGTCCGATCAGTTTGCAGGGATGCTTTTTCACTCACCAGAAATTTGCCTGATATTTGTGTTTGCAAGAATAATGCAGTCTGTGAGCCAAGAGTTAACAGAGGTCAGTAACATCATCTTCCATGATCTCTAGCATACGTTCAGAACACTGGAGGTTGTAGAAATAAAAGTGGCTGAGATCCATAAACTTTCAGCTCATGCATGATCAAGCTATCATGAAAGTTGTGTAAGAAACAGATCAGAGTCTAACAACATCTACTGACACAGTATTTGTTCTGTTGAACAATAAAAATACAAAGTTCCCATAAGAAGCCAAAATGTCTAGGAAAACTAAGTCAGACTTTGTGAATTAAGAAGTTTTCAGTACACTACATATTCAACAGGTAAGTAATATATCACACACACACACACACACACACAAAACTCCTTCTTTAAAGATATGTAGGACTGTACAATCTTCTGCTGTCCCCATGGTTTGAGCTATAGCTCTCATTAACTCTACCTACCATAGTAAATTCTTAAGGATTATGGGATTTGCAGCCCAAAATATATGAAGGTCAGAAGATTGTCTACTTTGCCTTAAATGTACAGCTCCACTTTTTTGGAGGCATAACCCTTGTTTATACTAATCTTCAGATGCACCAAAGTGGAGCTTGTTGTGAAATATTTAAGGGCCATTAATCAGAAGGTATTTTCTTTGGTTGCTTCCATGCCTGTGATTTAATGATGGTTTCGGGTTCTTCTGTATTAATATCTTTTCTCATTTTCTAATGTAGCTTGCTGATGATCAGGGACTGGTTTTGATGACCACTGTTGCCATGCCAGTATTTAGTAAGCAAAATGAGACTGTAAGTACTCACACCATCCACCATGTGCTCAAAAATGGATGTTTTCATGGTTTGATTATGTGCATTCCTTGATGTTTGATTTTCCCAAACATTTTTTTAATCAAAATAAATAGATACATACTTAACTGCAAAAGAATGTAACATTTAGTAATTCTTGATTTTTTTTTTAAATAGAAAAAGGGTTTAGATTTAGTGAGTATAAATGGAAAGGGCAGGTATCAAGCTTTTAAATTTCATGTTTGCTATAACTTGTCAGAAAAAGATACAATCTGGGTAAAGATAAGCATATTTTCATATGTGTAAAAGCTGTTGATTTCAGAATGTTTAAACCCACCAGTCTTTTCCTGAACCTATCTTATTTTCAATACTTTAGTGTATAAATCCAGGCCATTTTTTAAAGAATAATATTTCTATGGTGGTTAGTGTTGGATCTTGCTTTTTTAAACATCCTACTACCTTTCCCAAAGTATTTACATTTATATTGCCCTTCACATTAAATTCTTACCTTCTGGGAATCAGTTAGCGAGGTATTCAGAAAAGAAGATAAGTTGCATTTTTGTATGTGACATTTTGCCTAGATGGTGTTCCCCGAGTCAAAAGTGTTTAATTGAAAGCATCCTTATCAGCCGAAACTTTGTACACCACCTTTGATGTTATTTCCAGGGTAAGAAAAAGAAGACAACTATTGATTTTGTGTGTGTGCACATTCAGTCAGATTAGCTGCAGCCACCCGTAATAGCTTTTCAAATAGTGGGAAGAATTAGCTAGTTATCTGCACTCCTCAGAGCAGTTTTAATCCATGTGGGAAATAATTATTGACTGATTACTTTCTCCAGCTATAATTGTTTCTTGTTCTAGCTAATCTGCATTTTTTTTTTTTTTGGAAAATAATCTTTTGAAATAGAGATCGAAAGGCATTCTTCTGGGAGTTGTGGGCACAGATGTTCCAGTGAAAGAACTTTTAAAGGCTATTCCTAAATACAAGGTAAGTAACATTTTGATTATTTTTAGATGATATAAAATATATGTATTTTATATAATCTCTTCCACAAGAAAACCAAGTGGTGTTTTTAAACAATGTAGTTCAGGGCCTTTGCATGAACAATGAGGTCTGTTTTTCTCTTGGCATAAGACTTCGTGAAGTCTTTTACGCAGATTCTTGCAAAACATATGTTTGCAACAGTTCATTTACAGAAGTACAAAATTGTCAAGACATTTTTATATATAAAAGAGAAAGGAGGTTTGAAAAAACAGGAAAATCTCTTCCAAGTTCAGATTAATTTTTGTGAATATTTTCCTCATCCTTCTGAATGATCATGACAATGAATACCTGATATCTGTTTGCTTAGTCATCTTGCAAGTATTAGGTAACTTGGGGATAGATGAAAATCCGATCCACAGCATTGCAATCAAGATGACTGAAAATACTTAACGATATAGTATATTGTTGCAGCAATGTATGCTTCCCCTTGATTATAGTTCAGTTGATCAATCAATAAAGCTTATAGTTCAGTTGATCAATCAATAAAGTTTCTTATTTATACCATGTTTTCTTCTGCAAGAGGACAATATAGCAGTATATACATACATATGCACATATATTCACATACCCTCCAGTATTTCTCAGATGAAAATTGGGACATGTGTCAACAAGCAACCCCAGACTGTGGTGAAGATGACAAAAGTTATTAATGAGGAAGAACACAGAAACTAGGGGAGGCGTTAGCAATTTGCTTTCGTCTATCTTCTGGGAAGGGCAGGGCTTCCTCTTCTGTCCCCCTTGCTGCGTTAAATTTGAACTCAATTTTCAGGCAGTTGAAGCTGAAAAGAGGAAACAAAATGGGAAAGTGAGAGGAGGAGAGAGAAAACGGGATATTGTAAAAGAAACTGAGAAAGTGGGACAACAGAAAATTACTGGCGACTGCCTTTGCCAAATTGGGACAACTCGAGGATATGCATTCATTGTGTCCTCAAGGAAATTCTTGTGAACACCAAAGTTCCTTCCATTTTTAAAATATTAGAATATCACAAGTGCCCAAATATAAAATACTCTTTTCTGTGGTGGATAGTTTGTGGCTATCATGTGTATTACTGGAGTTGGATTTTCAATATAAAACTCCACTTATTATCCAAGGGTTTCCTTGAGGTACAGTGTGTTTCTCTACCTTGTTGAATATGTCTAGGAACATACTTGTCAAAAATACAGTACCAGGAAAGATAGGCCATTTCTGCCATATACTATTATAGTGCTTCAATTCCCCTTTCAACATCCTGTGGAATTCTGGGGTTTGTAGTTTACTGAGGCCCAAGAGCCCTCTGGCTGAGAATTCTAAAGGTCCTTCCCTAAACTACAAACCCTAGGATTCCATAGGATGTTGAAAGTGGAATGATAGCACTATAACAGTGTAGGGCAGAAACAGCCATAGTTTACTCTAGTGCCCTGGATTCTCCTTCTTGGTCATTGCAGCCTATGATGGAAAGAATTGGTTCTGGTGAGAAATTAGCTCTGGAAAGTTTTTGTTCTGCTTGAACTATTTGTGTCTCGGTTGGCTGTTAAAAGAACAACTGTGTAACATTAAGAACTGATCACCAAGTTTGCTTTTGTTGTCCTCCCTCTTTCTCCCTTTATTCTTTTTGTATTATGTCTTTTAGATTTTAAGGTTGAAGACCAGAGCAGCAGTCTTGTGTGTGTGTGTGTGTGTTAAAGTTGTCTGTCAATTTATAGTGACCTTATGAATTTCATAGGGTTTCCTTAGGCAGAAGAGGTTTTACCAGTTTCTCCCTTTGAAATATAGCTTACAGCACCTAGTATTTTTTGGTGGACTCCCATCCAATTCCTAATTAGGGCTGACCCTGCTTAGCTTCCCAGATCAGATGGGATCTGGTGCCACTAGTGATCCTCTGCAAGCCATTCATCTAGAAAGTCAGGTACATTATCAGTTGATCTGTATTCATAAATAACAGGGCAGCAATCATCTTGTTTGTGCCATCATTAGGTTTATAAGTGAAAGACTGGCTTCCAGGAAGAGATGGACCCTTTCAGTTCTGACAAGTCCCTTTAATTCTACTGACTGCATCTCTCACTGGAGTTCTCCATGGCATACCATACCCCTCTGGCCCACAAGAACAGATTTTCAGAAGCATAGACAAATCAGGAAGGAGTAATGGAAAAGAAAGCCTTGTTAAATAGGCAAAAGCCTGCTAGATTTTCCCTTGAATTCACCCCACAGTTTCCATGCTGTTTTATACAGCTGTATTACCATATGAGAATATGACTTGCCTAGAAAGGGTGACATTTAACCTAGAAGATTTCTTGAAAACAATCACAATTCCTTATAAGATTTTTACTAAGGAATTTTAGAAACCAGTTGTGCCATGCTTGTGTTATAACTTACTGAAGAAGGAGGGAAAAAAGCCAGCAGATCTAAGACAATTTATGTATTTGATTTGCTTTCCCAGTGGTAAAGCTGTGTTGTGCAGAAATTCTGCCAAAGCTATCAGCAGCAGGTTTTTGCTGAGGGGTGTTTTAATGACTACACATCAATGATTTGAAGGTACACTTATTGCAATCAATGAGTGCAGTCAGCTGTGTAAGGGAAGCATTGTCAAAAGGGACAGGAGTATTATTGAAATAAGTGCGGTGCTGAATTTGATTACGCTTGTAGTTGAAGGCCTAATGCAACACTACATTGCTCTTAGATTAGTTCCCATAGATCTCTTACATCTGAAATTGGGAACTGCATGGGACACTGAATGAGACAAAGTCCCTTTCTATGCACATAGAATTATAGCCTATAATGTAGAGGTGAAGTAGCATAAAGAGAAAGTGTGTTTTCCCATGTATGTTTTTCCATATTTCTCTGGCATGCTTCATCCACAAACACACACAGAATCAATTCCATTGCTGATTTCGAATGTTCCAAAGTGATGTTTAGAAAACTAGGGATTTTTTGTATTTCTCCAGACTCAGAAAAATGTGGACTCAGATTCTAACTTCTAGGGCCCTTTCCGCACTGAGGCTTCTAGCGCAAGCGGGGAGGCCGGCAAGCGCAAGAAGGCTCGTCCGGGAGGCTGCCGCTTCCCCCTCCTTCCTTCCGCAGGCGAAGGAACCAGCGGGGAAGCGGCACCGAAGGAGGCTTGCCATGCAAGCCGCCCTCCCCCCGTGTGAAGCGGGAGACCTCGCGCCGGATTCCCACCCCGCGCGCGCGAAGCAGGCGGCGTCGCGCCGGATTCCTCCCCCGCGTGCGCCGGATTCCTCCCCCGCGCGCGCCGGATTCCTCCCCCCAGCGCGCGCCGGATTCCTCCCCCCAGCGCGCGCCGGATTCCTCCTCCCCGCGCGCGCGAAGCGGGTGGCGTTGCGTCCACCCCCCGCCCGCGCGTAGCGGGCAGCGCGTCTGTCGCGCTACCTCCCCACCCCGCTCCTTCCTTCCGCAGGGGCGGAGGGAAGGAAGCGCGACCCGGACGGCTCCCGGAGGCTCCGCACGAAAGGTAAGTGCGGGTGGGCTCCGGGAGCGTTGCGCGAGCGCGGGGTGATTTTCGCTTGTACGCGAAAATCAAAAAACCCGCGCTCGCGCCGCTTCAGCCCCGTGAGCCGGGCGGAAGTGGGAGTGCGTCGTGCGGAGCGACGCTCCCACTCCCGCGAGGCTCACGGGGCTATCGCGCGCGCAAAGGCCCGTGCGAAAAGGGCCTAGGACTAGAAGCAGGATTTATTTAAGATCACCAAATTGGATGGTTTTGCTGTAGGAAGTGATGCTTAATTTCTGGGCCATTTCTGCACAAGACTGTTATAGCGCTATGATTGTACTTTCAACATTCTATGGAATCCTGGAGTTTGCAGTTTAGGGAGGGGCTGGCCAGCCCCTCTCTAAACTGCAAACCTCAGGATTCCATAGGATGTTGAAAATGCAATCATAGCACTTTAACAGTCTTATGCGGAAATGGTCCTGGATAAAAAAATTAATACGAATCTTCAGAAGTGCAATCAGCTGCAGTTCAGTCCTTTTAATGCTTCTGATTTCATTGGGAAAGAACTAAACTAAAATCTACATACATTGCTATTCCCAATTAGAGTATGCAGTCGGATGTACACGTTGACCTACCATTCAGCATCTTATTCAATGAGTACAACTCAATTGAGACCAGAAATTACATTTAGATTCATCTTTGTGTTCTGTTTGTCATACTTTTCCCCTATCATTACATATATATTTCATAAGACCTCTATTGACCGTAAGATCCCCCGTTCTCATATCTGGAACTTTGGCAACAATCTGCTTGCATTCTACTCTCAAAATCTCCCGGTGAAGACTCTACTGCCTTAAACTCAGTGGAACTGGTATAAAAACCAATAGAATTTATTCCTACTCACCAAGAAACGAAAATAAAATTTAACTCCTGTCTCCCTAGATTGATAAAAGAAAGAAACATATTTTCTGCAGGACATTCATGCTGTTACAACCATTTTAGTAGCCCCCAGTTTGTTTAACAACATGTTGTTCAAGAAATGAGGGTGAAGTGTAGGAGAGAGATCTTCCGTATTTCTCTGCCCTTCTCTGATACCCAAAAACTGTGAGTGTCCTGTTCCTGCCAGTAGGTTTAGGTGAGGTGCTGCCCTTTCCTTGCCAAAAAACTGGAAGGTGAATGGTAAGCCCCATTGCCCCATTTTCCTGGCATAGGATTCCAGTTCAGATAAAGTGGTACGAGTTACCATTACTATCAGCACCACTGATTGTATTAAGTGGAGTTGTCTGCTCTTTCTCCTCAAATGAACAGGCAAACATTATTACAGTGTGCAGCTGGAGACATTTTGTACAGTAGGAAAATAAAATCTGCAATAAGTTTTTGTGTACTTGTTAGTATGAGCTTTAATCAGGAACAAAATTGTTTCTTAAACAGGTGAGGAAAAAAAACCAGAAAATCAAAATGACTACTGTTATCTTTCAGTCTCCGTAAGCATATATAAGAGTATGTTATTGAAATGACCAATCTAACTGTTCCATTTGTGAATGGGGCAGACATGTGCTGCTTTGAATCTACCTGCATTGCTGTGCAGCTGTTGTCAACTATAGCCAGGAAGTCTGCCTTTTCATCACCAAATTTGGTTATGATTTATTACATAAATCTTGTCAAATCACATTCAATCCACAACGCCATCACTTCTCAGGAAACTAACTTTATGTTTTATCCTTAATCCTATTTCTCAGCCCCAAGAAGGGAAGACCCATTGAATCAATTGTTGAATGGTGAATCAGCACATAATTAAATCCCATTGATTGGGTGGGTCTACTCTAGTTGGAACTAATAATAGGATTCAAGCTAAAATCTCTTAGTATCCTAGTAGAGCACACAGATCTCACAATTATAATCTGGTGAATAGGTTCTCAACTCTTCAGCTATACAGTGATCTGTGTTCTTAGCTATCCTAAATGTAGATCAAGTTTCTGCTTGTCTTAACTTCATATTCCTATCTTTCCCTCCTTCCTGTTGGTCAGTTTCTCGATTTAGTCTCATTTTCTTCCCTTCATTTTTCTCCCCACTCTGTTTTTGCAGTTAGGGGAAGAAGAAGAAAAAGAAGTACTCACAGGATCGAGCATCCCATGCTAGCACTGAAATCTGATTGAAACTTACTTTCAGGCTGATCTCCCACTGTATATAATTTTGCCTGATCATACACAACAAAGCCACGTTGTAGGCTTATATTGTGAAAGCAGAGGAAACTGGAGCATGTCTGAATATGGCACATGTAGGGGTGACCATTAAAGTCAGCTTTCTACACATACTGCTGACTTGGTAATTTCACTGGACATCCAACGGCCAGAAAAGACCCAATTTCCCCCATTTCAGGGAATGGACAGTGTTGCGGTATGGCCACATTATGCAGAGTTACCCAAAGTAATACATGATGCTATGTAGATTGCAAAGAAACATCCCCTTAGTACCAGCTGTGTGATTCCTCTTGTGACATACCAAAAAAGAAAAGAAAATAGCTTATTTATTTATATAATTTATATGCTACTTTTCCCCTACTTTTCTGAGACCCAAAGCAGCTTAGCTCTTTGTAGAACTCTGTGTTGTTTGTATATGTGTGGTATATTGGGTTGTGTTGTAACAACAGATGGAATGGGGTGTAAATTTAAATTTTTTTTTTTTTTGCTGAGTTCCCACAACAATAGATTTTTATTCAGAAAAAATGCCAGCAGATTGAGATTTCACAGAAATTTCAGTGAGTCATTTTGTTGCTAAAGGCTTTTAAATTTTAGGTTTGACTGTTTATGGTTACATGTCTATTGTTTAATTTTGTTTTATATTTGACTTTGTATATCATGTAGCAGATATGTGTGACAAAGCAACTTACAAAATGATAAAAATTAATTAATACATGCTAGGTTTGAGATGCAACTAATGAGCTACTGCCTATCAGAGAACTTCTCCTGTACAGTTTGATCCCACTGAAGAGAATGCCAATGTTCCTGTATTTTTTTTAAAATAGCCTTGTCTAAGAGAACTCCCTAGTAGGATGTGTCCCCAATGTTTGCTTGTTATTTTGTAAGTATGGAAGGTAATATTTATTCTTTTTTTGTTGTACTCTTCCAGTTAGGTATACATGGATATGCATTCGCGATCACCAACAATGGATATATTTTGACTCATCCAGAACTCAGACCTCTGGTAAGATAAAGAATAAAAAGACTGACTTAATATATACGTGATGGAGATCCCCCCACACACACATTAAGTATGGATAATAGGGTAAAAGGATATTGCTTATTGGGGAACACTGCTTAAAAGTGAAAGTATTTAGCCAGGATATCACAGACATTTTACAATAAGATCTGGTATATAGGATAACGTAAGTTGACTTGGAGATATAGATATGTGCAAGTTGTATGGTGAGAGAGCCAGACCCCCATCAGTGCAGTGCAGTGCAGAAAGGGAAAGCCATAAATTGCTGCAATTACATACACTTACATTGAAATGGAATGCAGTATCCCTACCTAATGGCCCCTATTTGTCATGTTTAAGTGGACTCCAGTTTAAAAGCTCTGTAGACATTTTGTATAAGTCCTTTAGCCACCACCTCCTTTTATTACAAAGGGGGCACAGGGATATTCCTCAGAATTTTTCGAGTGGGAGGAATTCATTTCCATTACATTTGTCATGATCTGAACAAAGGAAGTGTGATGTATTTATTCTACTGAAAGCTTTACCTAAGAGTTTCATCACCAGAGAAGTTGCATTAGTGAATTCACTATAATATGTTGTAGGTGCCCGTTCTTGGGCAGGCACTTACTGTGACAATAGAGTTCATAAATGTGTTTGCAGAAAAAGACATTTTTTTTCAGAATGGCCTTTACATACCAAACAACTGGAAAATTTTGTACAGAATGATTTATGTAACTATGCTTATGGCTTAATGCTGAGACTGGGCATTGTAACTGGTTAATATTTACATTTCAGCAGATGAAAAGAAGTAAATGAAGCTATCCAATCACCTTTTTCTGGCTGGATTTTTCTCCCTGGGCAATTTGATTTCAAAGGGAAACAATCCTGCAGAAAATGTGAGGTCGTATTTTGGTATTACAGGGTTGTAATAGATATTTTTGAATTTCGGTTCTTTTGTCTGGAGAATATATTTAGCATTTTTGGCATGGAGAGTTTGTCACAAAATCACTAGTTTTCAAATGAGCCAAACACTTAGAACAAAAGAGTCTGGATTCTAGTATCCATTGCTTGTGTTCTGTTTTCTTGCTGACCTGCTATTACATGAATAAATTACTAGGGCCTGTAGTGCAGCCTGCACTAGTGATTAAGCAAGTGTAATCCATTACATGTCCACTCAGAAGTAAGCCCTATGGATTTCAATGGCACTGATCCAGAGGACTGCAAGTTTAATCCATTACAATGATAAAAGATGAAAATGCTAAAGGCAGTTCTCCAGGCAAAAGACTGACGAAAGCTAAATTAAAATGCCAATTTTTGTCTTTTATTTTCTTATATTTGTTAATTCCTATCTATTCTTACCACAGTAAAGGTTCACAAGGCAGTAAATGGTGTTGGGGGGAGAAAGGAATCTCACAAAGAAAAGAAATGCGGCAACTTTAATCAAAGCGTGTCCCTTTACAGTAAAGAGAAATCGTGTCAGCATAATACAAAGAGAAGTAATACAATGTTAGCTGGGACTTAAGGACTTATTTATGCCATGAATGTTGCTCTGGATGTTTCTTGAAAGGCATTAAGCAGAAGAGAATATCACACAATATATAGCTTGTCCCATAGCCTTTCCTGGATCAGGCCATTTCAGACTATGAGTTGATGAATGCACTAAACAGCCTCATGTAAATGAAAAGTGTGGGCCTTAACGAGAAAATATCTAACCTTCTCCGTGTCCCGCTAACTTTTAGTTTAGCTAACTTTGCAAAGAGTTTTTAAGGGGTGGAGTTTTTTAATTACAACATTGTGACTGTGGAACTCCTTCCCAAGAAGAGTTAAATTGGCCTCCTTATTAATAGATTTTAAGTGGGTGGTTAGCATGCACTTTTAAAATTTATTTCACCTCATTCTACTTCAAGAAATTGTAGGTAGCATGCAAATAAATTGGTTTATACCCTATTAAAAAAATTATTTCACCTCATATCCCTGTATGAAATTCTTTTGCTGACTGGTTTTTGTGTTCTTCCATTTTCTTTTGCTTAATTATTTGTTGTATTTTTTAAAAAAATTCTAAACTTCCTTGGGAGCCCTTTTGCAAGAGTCAGTTGCGGGGTAGTTTGAAGTCTAAGTGGAAAGGACACCTCACCCTGAAGTGGTGAGGTAAGTTTCTGCTACATAGACCACATGATACTGATGTCCAAACTTGTGAAACATGTGGGGAAATGTGAGTCAAATAAATGTGACTCCACTCATCCTTCTCCATGCAGTCAGTCCAAATGAACACCTAAATAAGGATGAAGAAAGAATTTTAATTTTGAAACTTCTAAATAATCATGCGTGCTGTCATTATGAGATAAGAAAACATTACTGAAAACAATGCAGTTGAACAAAGCTGAGGTGGAAAGAATACTTGAAAATAGTTCAAAAATGGTTGGAAAACATGTGTTTTGAGTGTTAAGAAGCCTTGATGAGAAGAATCTTGGGCTGACAAGAATCATCACAGTTCAGGCCTTACTCTGTGCAAAATTCTCTTGTGGTAGTTTTGTTCAGGAAAAAGCATTTTCTGTGGCAGGAAACAGCATTTTCTGCACAGAAGATAGTATTTCTATGCATTTACTATGCTGAAAATGCTGTTTTCTTAGCCAAACATCTTAGTGGGAATTTTGCACAGAATAAGTCCTGAGTTGTGAACAGGTGTCAAAAACTGTGACTTTTGAAGACTTTGGCCATTTCCACATGTGTTGTCTCACTGCAGTCCTGGATCCAGAAGGAACCGCATCAGCAATGCTCCCCTCTGCACCCACTCTGTCCATGCGGAAGAAAACACAATGGCGCCATGTCTTCCTTCCACAGCACAGCCGGGCTTTTTCCATTGCTGTGCTATGGAAGGAAGCGTCACCAATGCGTTTCCACAGCTTCGGCATTGCCAGAAATGATGGGAGCGCCATGCGATCACAGACATGAAACGGATTTTTCCCGTTCTGTGAAAACTGTGCAGGCACAACACTCCAGAACAGGATGGCAGCGGGACGACGACAACGTCATAGAATCATAGAATCATAGAAATGTAGAGTTGGAAGAGACCACACAGGTCATCCAGTCCAACCCCCTGCCATGCAGGAACACCCTCAAAGCACTCCCGACAGATGGCCATCAAGCCTCTGTTTAAAAACCTCCAAGGAAGGAGACTCCACTACACTCCGAGGCAGCATATTCCACTGCCGGACAGCCCTGACTGTCAGGAAGTTCTTCCTGAGGTTCAGGTGGACTCTCCTTTCCTGCAGCTTGAATCCATTGCTCCTTGTCCTGGTCTCTGGAGCAGCAGAAAACAAGCCCTCTCCCTCCTCTATGTGGCATCCCTTCAAATATTTAAACATGGTTATCGTGTCCCCTCTTAACCTTCTCTTCTGTAGACTAAACATACCCAGCTCTCTAAGTCTATCCTCATAGGGCATGGCTTCCAGGCCTCTCACCATTTTGGTCACCCTCCTCTGGACTTGCTCCAGCTTGTCAATATCCTTCTTGAATTGGGGTGCCCAGAACTGGACACAGGATTCAAGATGGGGTCTAACAAAAGCAGAGTAGAGTGGTACCAGTACCTCCCTCGATCTAGACACCATACTCCTATTGATGCAGCCGAGAATTGCATTGGCTTTCTTGGCTGCCGCATCACACTGCTGACTCATGTTCAGCTTGTGATCTATGAAGACTCCTAGATCCCTTTCACACGTACTGCTATCCAGCCACGTGTCCCCCATCCTATATTTTTGTATTCCATTTTTTCTGCCTAAGTGTAGGACCTTACACTTCTCTCTGTTGAACTTCATTTGTTCGCCTTGGCCCAGCTCTCCAATCTATCCAGGTCATTTTGAATTTTGATCCTGTCCTCAGGTGTATTAGCAACCCCTCTCAATTTGGTATCATCTGCAAATTTGATGAGCATGCCCTCTATTCCTTCATCCAAGTCATTGATAAAAATAGTGAACAGCACTGGGCCTAGGACAGAACCCTGTGGCACCCTGCTAGTCACTTCTCTCCAGGAAGCACGACCTGCCAACCATTGCCATTCTGTGGCAGAAACGAGACAGCAACATCGTGTGGAAAGGGCCTGTCTCTAAGTGGGAATAAAATTGCTAAAATCAATCTTTGCTCACTTTGAGAAGAAATTTAGTGAAGCGTTATATCCCTAGAACAAAGTTTAATAATAAATTTTTAACCTTCATGTACAAAATCATGCCTTGTTCGTTCATTTATCTGGAATAACCTGGTTCTGTATTCCACATCACTTACATGGATTAAAATCCTCTCTTTATCTATAAATATTCTTTGCAAGTATTAAATTATTTGAGCTGTAATCTTATATCATTTAAAAGAGGGTAAATCTCATTAAAGAGAGTGAAACTTACTTAAGACATGCCTAGTGTTTTTTCCCCACCTTGACTACAAGAGAGAGAACATAAGAGTTAAGAGGTAACTAATCTATTTTAAGTGACTATGTGCTTCCAGTTCCATTTTGCCTCTGAAAAACTCAAGAGATTGATTGCTATCATTCCCATTTTACAAATGGGCACATGTGTGGATAGACTGCCACTGAACCCGTAATGTAAAGGATGTACCTAGAACTGTAAGATCAAAGTCCAAGCCACTGATTTCATAAAACTACTGTCCATCCATTTCAGACCCTTGGTTATAATTCTGTTGAAAAGTTTACATTTTTTGTTAACATAAATAAGCATATGTCCCCCTTTTAAAATAATGAATAATAAAAAGAGCCATAGCGTGTGTGTGTGTGTGTGTAGACGTAGCATACATGTACAAACACACACACACACACAATATCTGCTTTTTTCTTTACCACATACAAAGAATATTCTATGACCTATGCAATTTACTTAGCTTTTAAAAAATACCATTCTTTCATCACTGTATCTAATGTTCTTTGGTTAAACAAGATTTTGTATATCTTGTATGGTTTCTTTCCCTACCTATTCCACAAAGAAGGAAATTAACAGCAAATATAAAACAGGGCAAACATCTGGCTTTGTCTCCTTCTTAGAAGTCAAATTGAATAAGAAAATCTTTACAGCAATTGGCACATTTCAAGTTCATCATTGTTTGGTGGAACACACACAGACACAGAGCAGATTTTTTTGGTTCTACTTTAATGTCACAATTTTCTGTATTTGATATTTTTTCAGTTCTAGTTAAATTGAAGTGTAGCTCTAGATGCTGTATATCCCTCTGTGCATCTAAGTCAATATAGGTAATAATATTTATAATGAGTTCTAGTGGAACTCATCCTCTTATCTATTTATGTGCTGGAGCACTCTGAAAACATTATAAGATAATAAGTCGTTCTGGCCTTTGCCATTTCTGCCCCACACTGTTATAGTGCTATTATTCTGCTTTCAACATCCTGTGGAATCCTGGGGTTTGTAGTTTACTGAAGCCCAAGAGCTCTCTGGCTGAGAATTCTCAAATGCCCCCCCTAAACTGCAAACCCCAGGATTCCATAGGATGTTGAAAGTGGAATATAACAGTGTAGTGCAGAACACTATAACAGTGTAGTGCAGAAATGGCCTTTGTTTAGATAGTCTGAACTTGAAATATATTTAATTGGACTGGACTGAGATAAATGGCTCAGGAAGCAGATCATTAATAGATATATCTTGGGCTTTCACAGCTTTGTATATTGCATCTTTAGATGCTACTGGATTTTTTCAGGCTTAGGATCAAGATGTCAAAGGAGGTCATTTATATTTGTGTAATCTTCCAGGAATTTCTTGCCACTATTTCTACTTCCTAATTTATTGACATTAGCAGTGAACTGAGCAAAGCAGAGCAAGCTATTTGAACCTGAAATTTTTCATAGCCATGTCAGTGGTCATGATATCGATAATAATGGGCTCTATCCAATGTTGGCTGATGGCACATTAGAAGTTCCTTTTTCTTTCTTTACACCTTCACCTGCCTGAACCTAATCAAGATTTGCATATGAAAATCTCCCCAACTCTGAACAGATTTTGGGGATGTATGAACAACTGTGGGGAGGACAGGAAATCTTTCCTCCAGTCTCTTCCATCCTGTTGGTGGATTGGATACAATTCAGTATTTTACTGGTTCCTTTTCTTTTCACAGCTGATTCCAACTCTACAATTTAAAGGACACACAAAGATTCATATCTACAGCTCTCATGTGTAGAAACAGGTATATTACAAAAAAGAAATTAATTAGTCCCAAAGGGGCAAGTAAACCAAAGCCCAGAGATGCCTTCCAATTACAGTCATATTTAAAAAACAAAACCAAACAATACAAACTGAGCTCCTTTGTCTGTAATTTCCTGCTTCTTATGCATGGTATACGTACTTCTTTATTTCTTTCCCTTCAATTGAAAACAAGTGGGAATTTTGTTTCTGCAAGAAATCTATGAATACACAGGAGTGCCTTTTTATCATGTGATAAAGGTGCAGGTGAGCTCAATGTTCCTGAAAGATACTGTTTTTATTTATTTATGACAAAGTGTTTGCCAAAAACTTTTGCAAATGAGAATGACCTGTAGGGGTGATTCTACCTCTCATCATAGGAGCCATTTCTAAGTATCACCATAAAATCAAGCTTCTTTTATATCTTATTAGGAAAAAGGAAATATTCTAATGTATTTTTTAGCATACTTCAGCACAAGAAGTACACATTCCACATAGCTTAGCATGTGATAATCAGTATTTTTTTAAAAAAACACAAAGATATATCATAACATTTTCATGCTGTATATCAAATTCTGTTCTTTTTGGTTCACCAGGAGGCCCGGCTATGAAGTGTTTTTGTTTAAAATATGTTATAAAAATGGAGAGGGAGTTGGAAGGCGGGATATGAAACAAGAAAGGACTTTTGTTTCATAAAACTACTTAAACAACTTCTTCCAAGGGGGATATTTTTGGATTTTAAAAATATTTCTGATTCTACATAGTATTAACTAGTAATGTTCACTGTGGAGACAGATTAATAGAGAGAGATTCCCCATAAAGGCCATAACCCAGCAGAGAGTTAAACGTGCTTAAACATATTGAAATATTTGGGATTATACACATTTCGCTCTCTATTGGACTGGAGCCATGCTCTGTAAGGCTTAACTACTAATACAAGAATCCTTCCCTGTCTTCTTTTTCTCTTTAATTATGGGCTTGCTATTCTGTAAACTAAGTCTCCCTCCCTTGCTTAAGAGGGAAATATGTAATGAATTCCAGCAGCAATAAAAAACATAAGACAGATTGGCAAATGATGTAATTTTCCTTCCTTGTTTTTGTTCATGACAGCAGTTTTTTAATGGGAAAAAGTGGATATGTTTCCCTTCCTCACATCACTGCACATCTCTGGCTCATTACCATACACAATCATTCAAATGGTAAGTGCACAGATATATAAAACTGTGAGACCAGGAGCTCACTACATTATATTCATTCTGTGTGGGTTAGTTTTGTTCTGTTCTGTTCTCGGGTTTTTTTCAAGATTCAGATTTATAAAATCTGGATCATTTAGCATAAAATCATATCACCATAGCAATAAAAACAACGCAAAAGCCATCAGCATTGGTTCACATAGATTGGCTCACATGTTTGTTGAGTACCATATTGTGTACCATGATTAAACTGTGTCTGTTACACTCGTGGGATGAAAACAGATCCAGTTAAATGAACTCCAGCAATCAACCAATAACCATTAATAATGTAATGATGGAAGATTCTCATTACACAAAGAAAGTAGTTCAGTGGTTATTAGAGAAGTTTGTTTTGATGGAGAAAGTGAAGTACTTACAGGGCAGAGGGCACTGTGCATGTGAAGCAAAGATATTCCAAATTTACCCTTAGGTCACTCCAGATCCTGGAATTACAAGGCATGGTTCTGGTTGATGTTTAATGTTTATCAGGAAAGATATAATGAAAGCAAAATGGGAATTGAAAAACCACCAAGCACCTAATTTATTTTTTCCTTAAAATGTAGATCAGTGACTAGCCAACACTTTCTGTATTCTGCGTAGTTATAGAGCCAGCAGAATGTTCTGTGCTGTCTGAAAATACTGTGATAACCTGAATTCCTATTTGATTTTCGTTTGAGGCCAACTAGTAGAACATAGGCTGTTTCCGCATTACTCTGTTATAGTGCTATTATTCCACTTTCAACTTCCTATGGAATCTCAGGATTTGCAGTTTAGGGAGGGGCATTTAGACTTCTCAGCCAGAGAGCTCTTTGGCCTCAGTAAACTACAAATCCCAGAATCCCATGGGATCTTGAAAGTACAATTATAGCACTATAACAGTGTAGGACAGAAATGGCCATACTTTTAGGCTGCCTTTTCACAACTTTCACAAAAAAAAAAAAAAAATCTTTTTACGTCTTCTGATGTGCTTGGACAGCCACTCAAATCAAGGTCAGCCATATTTGTCACCCATATATCTGGAGGGACCTGGATTAAGACATGTTGTTTTTAAACTAACAACTGTTTTTAAACTTACTGTAAATCCTCCCTCAAAAGAAACCAGAAAAGCCAGAAGGAATGTATTGGAGGAAAGTATCTTCTATGCAAAGTCTCTGTAATTTGAAGTTAAATTGCATTTTGATTAGCTTGTCTGCTGATTTTACATCGTAAATGAATTATCCTGTTGAGATTCTGATTCCTCCTATGTTTAGGTGAACCGTGCTCTAATTGTGGTTACTCACTCAGGTGAACATTTTGTTAACATCTCTTAACAAATGGCATGTTTTAAAGAAGATTCTTGCCTTGGCTTTAGCTGAAATGATGTTAGGAACGGTATATTCTCTTAGGCGCTTTGGTGAAACAAATCCATGAGAGTAATTCAGCTGAACCGAGTCCTTGCTTTCCTCATGAATGCATATACTAGTGTTGAACTGTGTAGAATCTGACATTAGATGGCAGCATAACTCTGTCAAGTATAATCATCTAGTGACACAGCCATCACTGGAATTTGAGCAGACAGATCCATTATTCAAAACAGAACCATATATATCTTTAAATTATACATGTTTTGAATATTCTGTGTTTATGTAAAAAGGGAAAGTTAAGACTTGTACTGAATGTGTTTCTCTTTACTGCAAAACACTGTGTTACTAGAATGCAGAAACAAAATCTCACTGGCATAAAAGGATATATGGCAACAACGAAACAGAAACTCTATATGTTTCACTTTCTGCTACATTTAAAAAGCTCTGTTTGGCTCTAGTATGGAAATATTAACAGGAAATCTTTCCATGGTCCGAATAAGCAGCCTTGGAAAAAGAAAAGTATAGGGGTTTCTTCCCACATCCACAACAAAAACAGCTAATGAGACTGGACGTATCCCAACCAACCAGAAGTACTTTCACAGTTGTGATGGCTGCTCTTGCGTTACAGACCAGGATTTGACAATGTAGTATAACTTTCACTGTAGTGGACACGACATTGTTATCTTCACATTATTTCCTTAATCAGTTCCATATTTTCCCCCCACCTCATGTCTTGGGAAGTTAACATTTTGGTCTCACGGTTGTTTCTGATGGGTATCACTTTGCTGGTAGAAATTCTTCCATCAGTTGAACCAGGATCCCAGGGACATGAATTACCCTCCATCACAGCTTATGGTGCACCATCAAACTGTGCTCTGAAGAAATTGGAAATCATCTGAACAAGATGTTTCAGTTTGGGGAAGACGGCTTTAAGTAGGAGAAGAAAAGGAGAAAATAATGTTGTGCTAATGGATTTGAGATATTACATGAAGTTGTTTTTCGGTATTCTTTTTAAAAATAAGGATATTATAGTTCTAGCAAGCAACATTCTTTAGACCTCTCAACCTCAAATACATTGCACTAAAATATGTCACAATGAGAGAACGGAAATTTAATTCAAATATTGTGTTTACTATGGGGCAGCCACATATTTTCCCCAAAATGCCAAAGGGACAGTCCTGCACCATAATTTGGAACATTTGCATTTTGATTAGTGTGCTAATGGTTCCAGGTTCCAATAGTGTCATCAGCTTATTCCTTGCTGTCTTATGTCCAGGATTGCATTGGGAGGAGTTTTTCCTTTGCACAACATTTGAGGTTTGAAAATTCCTCTGAAGATTCAATCCCCAGAGGGGGATTCATCCTTGAACATGAAGAACTAGTGTGCAGATATGCATAGAGTCATGTGTCTTTAATGACTATGTGACACTATAGTGTCTTAACTGTAGTAGCTTTAGTGATTCCAGCTCTATAAGCAAATTTAGCTATCATTTTTTTTCATATCTATAATTGATAAGCCACATTGTATTAGCACAATGAGTGTTACATGTGGTCTCAGTTAAGCCCAGACTCTAGTAGTAGCATAGGTACAACTGGGGATTCAAGTCTAACTTTTGTCTGAGGTAATTCCCCTGTGTTTTTCTTTCAAAACAGGGCTGCAGGCTATCAGCTTTGAATACTTCTCAAGGAACAACTGGTACACTTCTGAATGAAAGGCGATGATAGTATGAGTCTAGACTGGCACCAGGAATAGGCATTGTGGGGCACCCACACTCTTGCAGGGATGCTCATTGTCAAAGCCTGGGGTCTCCTGGCATTGCTCCTCCTCTTCTTTGCTGCAGGGAAGGAGTGACAAGAATAAGGGGTTAGAGCAGCTTTATTCACTTCCCCTGTACTGTGTCTCTGATTGGTAGTGTGGACTGGACCAAGAGGGAGAGGGTAATGAATAAAAGACAGAGGCAGTAGCATAACCCAATCAAAGAAGGGATCCTTCATCTTGCCCAAGGGCCTCTTAAAAACTGGAGGCAGAACTATTTTAATCAAGGGGGTGCTCCCTTGTATTTTTGGCTCTCTCTGTGATCAAAACCACAGTGCATTTTCAGTAAAATCTGTTTTCTGTTGCAATGTAAATCTCTCAGTTTGATTACCGGAGTTATATAACTTTAAACTGATTTCAGCAGAACTATGCCTTCTAATAAAGTTTAACAGTAAGTGTAAACACTGCCAGTTCTGGGTCTTGGCCAATTTCATGTAGATATCACATTAAGATATCGATCTTAAAGGAGTGTTTGCAACTGCAGGAGCTGCTCATGTGGACTTAACAAGTTGGCTCTACCAGTTACATCAGTTAATTTTTGCATCTTTCTCAGAGTGTAGTGGATAGGTCACTTACACTGTTATGCTCTCACTGATTTGAATAGAGTGCCACCTATGAATAAAATAGCCCCTGAATCAGATGCTGCTGCTATGACCCAAGGGACAGCAACATTCATATAAAGCAGAAGAAAAAGAAATTACCATTCATAAGAAGTGAGAAAAACCATTTTTTATATGTTCCCTTCCTCTACACATCCCCAAAAGCGTATATATGGTCAGACAGATGTGTAACTATAATTTGAAAGACAGTAAAATATGACCCCTTCCACAGAATGTATTTTTCAGTCATAAAGGCTCACATAAAATCATGTTTACTTGCAAGTAAAGTCTTTTGAAATCAGAGGGGCTACCAAGTTGAGGAATTAGGATTTTCAACCTACAGTGTATGGGTTGGATTCAAAATACCTGTAACTAGAATTCTAATCACTGGAATATCCCACTGGATCCTGTTGGCTCATTGATCCTCCAGTCCTCTTGTGCCCTGCCGGAACCTATTTTGGAGGGTTGGTACCCTTTTGGAACAGCCTGGGAATTGATTCAGAAATCTGCAGGGGAAGCAAGGGTAGAATTATCCAAGATGGCTTCTCATCGTCATCCAGAGGAAGCCTTACTGAATCTCACTCTGTTCTGTTTTGAACTGCATTGACTTCCATGCTGGGAGAAAAGTGAAATAAGAAAGAAAGAATACTTTGAATTCAACCCATTTGTTACCTGCTTTGTTGTCTGAAAGGCAAGAGGTGTGCATCCTTGCTGTCTCCTCATATCACTGAGTTTAGGAGAGAGGGAAGAGGAATTCGGTAATATGTTCCAGCTTAGTAATTTGCCATTTTCTGATAAGCTATTCAATGTTCTTTTCCAGGAGGGGAGATCCTTTGCAGTTGTATTTTACTTTGTTTATTGGCAGTGCTAGACTGAACATTTTTATGGATTAGATAAAAATTACTTTAGAAACATGATGTTGTCCTGCTCTTCTAAAACTATGCCGGAAAGAGATATTGGAATTCTGTCATAGGATTTGATTGCCCCCCTCCTTCCTGGCCCACAGTCTCACTTTACTTATTTTGAAATATAACTCAGGCCTCAAACCAGTTATTCCATGTGTTATTAATAATGACATTGTTGTATTTAGTTAATTTTATCTATTTGTTACCTTTACATGCTGCCTTCCATAAAAACGACCAATGTGGTGTTTTGCAACAGAACAAACATAAAAAAATCAAAATCAACCAGTGATATTAAAAACCACAAAAGAATAATGAAGCCACAAAAATAGATTTAATGGCCAGATTTATTGTTATTTTATGTGCCATCAAACCAGCTTTGACTTATGGCAATGAATGAGAGATCTCCTAAAGTCTCATTCATTAACGTGCCTGCTCAGGTCTTGCAAACTCAAGGCCATGGCTTCCCTGATTGTGTCAGTCTACCTGTAACATGGTCTTCCCCTTTTCCTGCTGTTTTCTACTTTAATGAGCATAATTGTATTTTCCAAGGAGTCATCTCATCTCATGATGTATCTAAAGTATGATAGCTTCCATTTAAGTTGTGTGAGCTTCTATTGAGAGTTCATTTGCTACTGAATCCATTTAAGGCCAGAATAAAGATTAAAAAGATGCATTTTAACACCTTTTCTAAAAGTACAGAGAGTAAGCACTGATTTCAGAGTTATAGCAATGTTACGGGTTCCGGAGTTTAAATATAAACAGGGAAAAGGAAATTAATGGTGTTCTTAAGACTGATTTATTTTAACACAGGCTTTCATGGATTTCAATCCATTTGTTCGCCGCCTCGATCCATGTGGAGAGGCGGGATAGAAATAATAATAATAGTTGTTGTTGTCATCATCATCATTATTATTATTATTTCTTCAGAGGCATTAATGAGTACAATATTTAAGCCACAGATATTTAAGTACAGTAACGTACAGGTATTGATTGCAACTTGGTAGACAGAACATTCTACAATCTGGGAGTGACAGAGAAGAAAACCTCCCCATTCCTGTTAAGCAGGCTTCAAATGAAATGATGTTCTCAAATGAGCTTCTCCTGTAGGCTGTGGCAACCAGATAGGTTCATAAAAAGATAGGTGATGGCTTAGATAGCCAGGCATGGCTCAACTTTTGCCAAATCAAACTGATTCAGGAAATGGCACAGCTGGTTCATTGCAGGTGATTGTTTACCCCTTCTGGTGAAGAATCCAGGGACATGGTAGAGTCAAGAAGCACTATCAGATAGCACTGCAGTTTTCCTTCTAGAACAAGTTGTCTCTTAACTCCAAAACTGACTTTCTATGGACAAATAGTCCTTCCATCTTGTCAGGATTTTATTTGCTCTCCAGCTACTATTGTAAAACTCCTTTACAGGGCACGACAAAAATAGTTTTCCTGTGTTGCTTGACTCCAGCACTCATAATAAGAGGTGTAGTGCTTCTGAATATAGAAGCTTCATTTATTGTTAGTCACATGAAACACTGGTTTTATTTATTTATTAAATATATTTGTATCTCACACTATATCACAAGTTCTTAGGATAGCATACAGATAAAATTAATTTAAAACACTTTAGAATAACTGCAAAAAAATTAAAACAGTGGGAAATGATTGTAGAGTTTAAAAAGTCTCATTAGTCTGCTAATGATTCAATTTTCTATTGCACTGCTTCACTTGTGTGTCCTGACTCTGTTCTAATTAATTTCATTGTATGGCTTTTAAGTTAGTATCATTACTTAAAAAAAAAACTGATTTATTTCTCAACATCATTCATAAATTTAGAAACTTTGATCATGTTTTTCCTTATGTGTATATACCTTCAAGTCACTTGTTCCTAGGGTTTTCTTAGGGAAGGAATACCCAGAGATAGTTTTTTTCAGTTCCTTCTTCTAAAATATAATCTAGAGCAGCTGGTATTTGTTGACAGTCTCCCGTCTCCCAAGTACCAACCAGGTCTGAGCCTGCTTAGCTTCAAAGATCAGATGGGATCTGGTGTCATGTTAAATATTAAAGCCTGCAGTTTCTTTTGCATTGTTTTGTAGCAAAAACACTTTAGTTGCCTTATGCCTTCACTATCTCCGCAATCTATTTTTCAGATTCTATATCCTTATCCAATTTCTGAGGCAACTTTCAATGTCTGTCAACAAAATTAGCAATGCAATCCAGTGTTATTCTTGTCTCTCACCAGCCTTTTTAGCTGCTTCATCTTACTGCTGAGTCCTGTGCAGCTTGTGGTCTAGTAAAACCTGTGGATCCTTTTTACATGCATGCAGTCCACTTAGGACAACATCTATCCCAGTCATGTAGGGATGGGGGGCTGGAGGTAGTTCATCCCGGGTGGCAATGTTTTTGTGGTGTCCCAGCCCATAGCCATACCCCCAAGTGCCCTGGCCACGCCTCCATGAACTGCAGCCTCGCCCCTATGCATAGTGGCCATACCCCTCATGCTATGGCCACACCCCCTCCCATGCCCCCTCCACATGCTCCAAGCTCCGCCACTGATCTATTCACTTATTTAAAGTTTCCTAACTTAGGGCTTTATCACATGAGGCATATAAATCACACTTGAAGCAGGATAATAACATTACCTTGTCCTCTTTCTCCTGGTGGAGATGATTTGGAAAATGATTCTGTTACAAAGGATGTCCTTAATAGATTAATCTGTTAATGATCTCCTTTGTAAAAGAAACACATTCCAAATCATCTCCCTCTGGTAGAACAACAGAATAGGAACAATGTTATAGCCAAAGACACTATTATTTTGCTGCAAGTGTGATTTTCCTGCTTTGTCTGATTAAGTCTTTAGTGATAATTTTTCTCTGATTTCTTTTTCCTTTGTCTTTTAGTATGGTACCGTCCAACAGTTTTACCGTGTCTTTGGCTGGCTTTCAGTTTGTGATGTATTCAAAGAAAAAAAATATTTGTTTGTGTTCATTTAACTCTCAGATTCTGTCTGTCGATCTATCTATCGCAACTTTATGTTTACCCCATTTTGTGATCTTTTTGTTGAGGATTCCCTCTATTTGGCCATTATTTGAAGGTCCCTGTATTTACACCCCAAATGTGCCTGAGCTGGACTTTCTGAACTCCACATTCATATATGTTGAATATAATTGTTTTGTAGACAATGTTTCCAAATGGCTCAGCAGCATTTGCTCCAGTATAGATTGCCACCTGTCCTCTTCTTACATCAATGACTAGTGAATTGTTCTGGGGAGAGAATAATACTTTTCTCCCTCATCATGACTTGAGCCTATATTTTCTAGTCTCTTTGAAGGTATGTGAAATCCTCTCCTACTGATACGTGCTCTAGCTTTGCTCCTTCCCTGATTTATTTTTCTATATTTGGAGGAACTATCAAATCTGGGATTGAAGGAAAATAGCATACTTGTGTAGTTTATTGGGCTGTAATTTTTCCTTATAATTTTTCTGTAGGTACATTTGCTGCTTTTAAGATTTTGGATTTATATCTTGTTTTTAACATATCGCACATCTGCATCAGTGTAACCTATTCTTTCTTTGTTGTAGATTTTTATCTGCAGATATGTTTGAGATCTTAGTTTTCACTGTTTCACTAAAATTCTGATTTGCTGCCTCCTTCCACCTGGTATGAGATACTCTAATTTACCTGATTTAACTTTAAGTCATCCAATATTTACATATATTATTCCTTCTTCCAGTTTTGTTTGTTTTGATACCTGTAATTTTTTATCTGCTCCAATTAGATTTTCCCCAGTGGGCACTGTTAACTTCTATTCTGTTCCTCTTCTATATATGTAGAACATCAGGATATTATGCCCAGGGGATACATAACTCCAGTTTTAATGCTCTCTAGCATCTGTTGGCTTTCTCCAATAAATCAGTTAAAAGCTGATACATGACAACAACTGCTTAATCTCTGTCATTATTCAGGTAACAATTGTCTCCTTCATATAGGCTCTGCCTGCTCCAACTCTTTTCCATGGTATTCAAAATCAAAACCAACCCACCAAACGGTACTGTATCATTTGTTTATTGAGATGCCTGTCTGGAGCCTTTTTAGTTGGGGTTGCATGTAGAAAAGATATTTCGCCTGCAATGCTACCTTGGAGTCTCTCCTCTCAGCTTCATTTCCCTTCCTTTGTCTTTGAATGTTTCTTGATTACATTCTCCAGTAACATTGATGTCCACGTATGCAAAGACAGTTGACTCCATGCCAGTATTTTTGTAACCATTTATTCAAATGTCTCATGATAGTCACAACCCCTCATGTCTGAGAATAGTGTAAATGCCACATAATCAGCATCCTCTGCTTTCACTGATCAAATCTATCATTCTGAGGACTTCTCTGACTTAGAAGTATACAGAAATGAGGATGTCCATTTGTCAATATGAGAGATTTCCCACTTCTTTTTCAATATTATGCCTTATTGCCCCTAAAATCACCATGCTCAACAAGTACATCGTATACGTGTTAACAGCATGGGTGTGTGATCTCTCAACAATGTTAATTACCTCATTCACAGAATTTTCTTGACTTCCTAAATCTTTTCCAGTTTTGCCAGGTCAGAAATTCTTTACATTGAGCACCCCCTGCTGAACATCTCCTTTGCAGGAAAATAGTGATACATTAGTATGTACATCAGATGCAGTGATAACATCAGTATGAAACACTGCATAGCTGTCCACCTCTTAATTCTGTCCTTTTTAAAATAAAAAATGTCTTTTATTTGCTAGGGTTAAGTGAAGTTTTGTATGTTGTAACAACACGAGGCTACAAAATGTGTCATTTGCTTTGTATTCCTTCTTTTTCTCCTTCTGGACCTCCCATCTACAGTTCCCTAAACACATGGCAGTATACAACTTAGCTTCTCTTACCTGAGAGTAAATTCCACTCAGCCCAATGCTGTCTGCTTCCAACTAGACGTGTATAGAATTGCATTGTCCTTTTCCAGATATTTTGCAGGAACAATTTGTCATACTCTTGCACTCACTTCTTGAATATGACCTCTCATCAAACCACTGTCTAACTATGTTATAGGATAGTTCAGTTTACTGGAGGCTTCATCGTATTGCAGGCAAGCTGAAACTCTCATGTATAACAGGTAATAAATAACAAACAGTCAAATCTCTAGGCTAGATATGGTGACAATGATGGTTTGTTTTAATTCAGTTTTCTCGGTGTAACAGTGAATCAGATTACTGCCTGTCTTTCTATAATTTCGTAATAGAAGAGGAGGAGAATGTGTGTGTGTGTGTGTGTGTGAGTCTTCTCCCATGGTATTTGTTAGTAGTAGTCCAATACGGTCAGAAAAGGCTGAAAGAGAAAATGTTAAAGATAATATATATTGTAAACCTTTCTGTGTCTTTTCTGGGAGGTTTGCTTTTAGAGTAAACTGCTGAGTTTAAATTAATTGTTAACTGCCACAATATATTGTACACACTTTAAAAACAGATCTAGTGTATTTAAAGATTGCTAAACCAGTATTAAGACTTTCATAGCTGTAAATTCTAGGAAAATTTGTTTCTCCTAATATAAAAAAACAGAGAAATCCATGTCTCAGAGGGAACATTAATGCCCCACTTAAGCAGTGTTAGCCTTTCATAAGCAGCAAATCTCATTTCTCTCTGGGGAGTCCTGCCTGGAAACTAAGATAACCTACACTTACCCTTGCTTATTCAGAGACTCCATAAAACTCTACAGCTGTAGCTGACAGCAGAATATTTAAATGATTTGAACAGTGTAAATGCCTTGTGTTCATTTAAATAACTGAAGAGTTCAATCACTTGAATGTCAACAATTATTCCTGTTGGAGTTTACATGCTAAAAATGAAAGAACATCTGAATCCCTGTGAGGGCATTAAATTGCTATCTAATTAGAAATCCTAAATTACATATATTAAAACGATAATTAACAGTTTGAAGGCTTTGCTGGGAAAACCAGTTGCACATACAAATGAAATGCAAGAAATTTGGCAGTGTTGCTTGCAGTTTTCTTTGATTTGTTCCTTTCAGCACTGACGTTAGGTAGAAACAACCTCACCGAGTCTGGTGATGTTGAAATAATGGCAGATGTTTTAAATTATTCCCACTCTTAGGAGATACAATTATGAGCAGCTGTCAACTTTACATAATCCTGAATGATAAGGTCTTAACAATGCAAATGAAATACAAAATCAGGAGGGTTTGCCATGGTAAGAATCAAGTACGCATCAGACTGCTCATCTACTTCTGTGTGGCTGATCTGCTATGAATGAAGGCATTGTTTACCCAATCTTTATTAGTTGCATAAAGATGTGTGCCTTATTTTCTGTGTGATTGAGATCAACTGTCTTGTAGGTTGTTGACAAACCTGCTTTTGTTGCCTTTCAACAGTTTTGGTCTCCCTGAAAGCCAAATGGAGGCCCAATGCCTTATTTCATATGGCAAAGGTACCACAAGGCATTTTACCAGAAAATCCAGGTGGGAAATATTCCAGACAATTGCCTTTTCACATTGTGAGAGGTGGTATTTACCATGTGAGAGAAACTGATTGAATACTAGAGTTCCTCCTTATGTGGTAAATTCCAGCTGTCCTGCAGAGTGACTTTATCTCATAAAAAGTAACATGAGAACAGAGCGAAGGTAAAAATAAAGATACCTCAGCTGCATAATCTTCTTATATCAAAGCCAGTCCACTCAAAAACAAAAGAGAATAGGACCCTGAGGGCCTTTATATTCCCTTCAGAGTTTCCAAGGTTGGAAACCAAATGTTGCCCTAGAAAATCTCCTAAATTGGCTAGGTGTGGGTCATCTGTATGTGCATGTGTGATTTCACTACAACGTTGAATAAGATGTTCTTTTTTAAAAAACAACAACAACCCTATAACTTCCAAAATCTCTTAGCCGATATGGCTACAGGATTCTGAGTACTGTTGTTCAAAAAAGTAATGTTTCCATGTTTGGGATTTCTCTTAATAATTCCATCTGTGTTAATGGTACCCATCTAGTCATTTGTTTTGCGATGATTGAGTAGGGGTCATAGATTGGAACTAGATTCTATATCCTTTACCCATTCAGTGAACATTCAAAAACTTTGCTGGGTAAGAGTTATATAGCAGCTCTCTTTTAAATAAACAGCTGTCTATGATTCTTTATCTACTTTGGGAACTAGAAGTTTAGATATTTTCTGTACTATTTGTAACAAAAGCATGTGGCAGCAGGGAGAGGGATAGATGGGGAATCATAATGTCACTTACACATTGCCTAAATTTTACACTGCTTTCTGGGCCTTATATATTTTTTTTTCTTCCATGTTTTCCTTGTGTGAAAGTTGTTGGTTGTTCCCCCACCCTCCCACCAACCACTCCCTTTTTATGTGACATAGTTAACAGTTAGTTTTTCATTGTAGCATGGCTTGAAAATTGTACTGCATAGCAGTTTCTGGCTGCCAGCTGGCATGAATGTCTAATCCAAAATAAGTAGTCTTCAGTGCCAATCATAATCTAAGAAGTTCTGGATTAAAATCTTAAATTATAGCTTTGGTCAGGTACTCTTTTGTTAAAAGTAAAAAGGTTACCTCTTGTTTTCTTATAAGAAAGCAGAAAAAAAAAGTCACCCATCTGTTTAATCTTAACCTCAGGAGTTTGCTTTTACAATAGACTTCCCATGAGCAAGCTCACTGTAAGAGGTTTACAAATTCAGGGTCCAGCATAGCTCAATGAACAACTGTATATATCTACTAAGTCAATGCAACTCACAGGATGCAAAGACCGTAGGAAATCAATTACGAATAGTGACACAATAGAACTAGTTCTGGTTTCAGATGCATTTCTAGAGAAGGGTGATAACACATGCCAACTTATCCCTTTGTTGGAGAGTTCAGCTCAGATGAATGGATCAGAAGGTAATATTGCAGATCTAAAAGTTGAAGCATCCCTTTCATTCTAATAATGAAGAAACCTTACACTGATAAGAGTTTTTCTAGGCTAGTGTTTTATCTATGGAAAAAGTGTCAAGGATATTAGCATGTCAGATTTGTAACTGTTCTAAAAGGATTGTTCTCATTATATCCCTATCACATGAATTATTTATATTATTACAAAAAGTCTCTGTTGTCCTACTGTTATCCCTTACCTTGGTACTCCTTCTTGACCTGCTGTATTGCAAGAGAGGATAACGTGTGTCATGTTCGTTTACATGTGCCCCTTTAACTGGTGTGATATATGCTTCCACATCTGTTTTTGTGGCCATCATTCACATTACAAAATCCCAGAGGTCTTTTCTTCTTTTCTGCTGTCCTCAAAAGGTTCAGTTACCTCTCTTTGAAGTCCTTGGAATGGGCAATTCACTTTTTACAATGAATTGCAGCTTCCTCAAATACCCATTTTCCAAAACCAGAGGTAGACTACCAAAGACATTGGCCATTTCTACATGATGTCACTGTCCCACAATGGGGACCTGTTGCTGCCAATCTGTGAGTTGTACTTTCACACGACGTCATTGCAATCCTGCTGTCAATGCCTTCCTACCCATTGCAGTTGTGGGATATTCCATTACTGGAAAAAATCCAGTAATGGCCCACAATCGCACAATGCTCCCAGTATCAGCGGCCCTGGGGAAATGGCGGAAGCATGATCAATGCACTTCCTTCCCCAGTGTAGCACGGGAAGTGGCCAGCTGCACTGAGGAAGGAAGGAGCGTTTCCTTTGTGCTACCCTTCCACCAGTAGCTGGCTGGGTGTGGAGGGGAGTGTTTGGGTCGTGCTCCCATCCCAGTATTGGGACTGCTGGGATCATAACAGGATGGTGACAGGAAATGGTCAGGTGTGGAAAGGGTCATTGTTTTTTTGTGTTTACTTTTGGTGTTTTTTTGACAGTGGTCCCTGAAGTATGGGGGGGCAGAAAACTGGTCCCTGGACTCATTCTGGTATATAGTTCATTGTTTCACATCAATTATTCTAACATCCTGAAAAAGCCATCAAAACAATAAAGCAAAATAAAATTCAAGACGTGATCTCGGGACCACAGTGATAATAACCTTAAATTTATAATAGTTGCCCAAGGGCAATGTGAGAGCTTGGACTGCAATAATTCTCTTTCATAATGTTTCATAATGTTGGGACCACAGCTGAGAAGGCTGAAGCTCTACATTTTGTTGATCTCACAACTGAGGATGATGTTAACAACTCTATTTTGCTGTTTGACTTTACAGATGGATAAATTAGCAATGTGTTTTGATCATGATGGAGGTGGATCTTATTAAGTGGATAAACAATGCTACTCACTGTTGTGGTTATTTGTCATCAAATCAGTTTCAAATTATGGCACCCCTAAGAACAAGAGACCTCCAGCCCCATTCAGGTCTTGCAAACACAGGGTCGTGGATTCCTTGATTGTGTCAATCTGCTTGTAACGTAGTCTTCCTCCTTTACTGTTGCCTTCAACTTAATTGAGCATTAGCATCTTTTGTAATGAGCCATGTTGTCCCATGATTGCTATGGTTACTACTTAAGCCTCTATCGTTTAGACTTAATCCTCTAAATGCACACAGCCATGTTCAGATGCTCTTTCAGACTCTATGGAATATGAAATAACATTCCATATCATCATAAGATCCCTAACCATCATTAGATTGGTCTTGCATGATTAATGCCTGAAATCTTTTCCCTCCAGCTTGGTTGGGGGAAAAAGAGAGAGAGAGAGATTGAGAGAGAGAGACTGATTTCTGTTGATAGCACCAAACTAAACTTCTGTTCTCATTCCTTGCCCTTATGTGATTCTGTATGAATGTAGGAAGCATGGGCTTTTTATGTTGCACAAGTTGGATAGTAGGGACTTGATCTCATAGAACTTTCCAGGTCATTTTCCAAGTGGAGGAGTTCCCAGTTTCACTGAGATTGAGATTTCTGCCATTGGTTGAGCTTCAACAAATACACAACACCATATTTCAGCCAAACCTTCAGGGTCCACTGGGCCTTTGAAACACCTCATCTCTAAAGCAAGGCCCTTTTCGCATGGCATTTTCCATGCGAAAGGGCCCCTGGAGCATTATGCGATTGTGAGGAGTGGTCCACATGACGTAATTGCATGATGCTCCAGGGGCTGCCAGGCGCTGATCGCTATTTCATTTTCAGCTTTGAGCTGAAAATGGTGCGTGATCGCGCATCGTTCTGGGACCCTGCATGCATTTACCATGCGTGCACAGCTTCAGAGTCGTGGCGCTCATACTTCCCAGGCTGCACTGCGGAAGGAAGAGGAGGGGCTCTCACACTACATGCTCGCGAGCAGGCAGCGGCTGCGGAGCTGAAGCAATGGGGACGCAAGAGCCTCTTGCAAGAGGCTGCTTGCACAATCCCCGCACCCCAGCTCTGCAAAAAGGTAAGCTGCGGAAAGGGCCAAAATCTTGTGTGTTTTAAAATATGACTGGGAGCCTATAGGTATGATAATATTTTGAACTACAGTCCCCGTATTACTCACCATTGGCCAGGCTGACTGGATCTGTTAAACAAGTTATCCAGTAGGGGATTCAATAACACCATCAGTATGAAGGATACATATATTTTAAGTATGAAGCAGCCCTGGAATGCTCCTGGCTTTGATGAGAGTGGAACCTTTTATTAAATTTAAGGGTAACCTTACATTATAGAATGAGAGGACAGTGGAACATCTAAATCTTATGTTGTTGTTATTCTTGTTGTTTTATTCATTCGTATGCTGCTTTCCCCCCAGTAATGGGACCCAAGACATTTTACAAATTTTTAAAACCAAGACAGATAAAAACATCAGTGAAAACCATATGTGTGTATGTGTGTCTTTTTTTTAAGAAAAAAAGTTATACAATCTACAAGTAAAACCATTTAAAATTCATTAGAAGACAATGTAAAAATCAACAAAAATGAAGAAATGTAATAAATGATAGAATGACTATCCTTGACTAACTTCTTTTCAGGCGGAACATAATCTTAGATGGACAGTGTGTGGCCTGCCCCATGTTGTTAGAGTGCTGCTCCCATCATCCCTGCTAGCACAGCAAATGGAATGTTAGGAGTTGGAGTCCAACAACAGCTAGAGGGCCTTAGTTTACCCAAATCTAATAATAATGTAAAAACTACAGGAAAGCACACAGAGGGATCTACATGTACCCTTTACGTTCCCCTGAGATGTACCTCATTCTTTCATCTTGCCTCTTCCCCATGCTAAACTATATTGCAAATGAAGCGAGTGAGAAAAAAATTGGCTTGTGCTGCAAGCTGGGTGGCTTCTGCTCCAGGAAGCAAGAAAGCAATGCTACTTTGCTGCGTGCAGCCACAGAAAGGAAATCTTGGACTTCAACCATGCTAATGGAAGAGAGGTCAAGCATCAGCTAGTCCAGCTTCCTGCAATAGTTGGATTATTAAGTCTTAAAGGATCTCTGATAAATGCTTCTTTGGCCTTTACTTTAAAGCCACTGGGACAGAAGATTCTGCAGCCTTCCTGGAGGTCTTGTTTAATTGCCTGTCCAGTCTTCCAGTTAGGAAGCTTACAACTGAACCAACTGCTTCTGGTTCTTAGTAGCCCTGGAGGATTGTAAACAACAGCCCCTCTACCTCTTTATGCCTTTTACATCGTTTTAACATTATAGCTCCTGGTTTAATCTCTCTCTTTCCCAGCCTCTAAGTGAAACGTGCTTTACTCTTTTATCTTCTTTTTCAGCTCTCCCAAATCACTTTTGGGGTTCTCCTCTGAACTCTAGTGAACTTTCTGAAGGTGGTTGAGAGACCTCGGAGACATTCACTTAGTCAGAGCTCGCCCAAGACATTTTGTTTGCCCTGTATCTCCCTCAAGTTAGAGAGAATACAGCCCATTGCTGATAAAAGGTGTTGCATTTTGGTGCCTGATCCAAAACAACGGCAAACATACAAGCATATTTTCCCCAACCAAGTGATAAAAATACAATACTAATAAATTAGCTAAAATACGCGGCCTTTCAAAGACACTGAAAATCAGAAGTCACAGATGACATCCTCATGCTGCCTAAGAGTAGAGCTGGCTCTGCACTGATTTGTACATCAAGTTGGCTTTAAATACTTCAAGAGGAAGGAAAAGCATTATTAGGGTACTTCATGACTCAGAAATAGTTCTGGTAGGTTATTTGAATGTTATGGAGCAAGGATGGAAAGAATATTCAAAAACAGTAAAAAAAACAATAAAAGGTCATTTTTTTTAATGTTGAAAAAACCTAATGAGGAGAATCCTTATGAGAATCTGTACCTTTTCTGATTTATTCTGTGCAATAACATTTCTGTATAAAACATTTGCTGCTTTCTGTGCAGAAAACTTGTTTTCATTTCAGAAAAAAAATGCAGCTTCCTACAACCAAAAGAATAAAATAAAATTATTTTACAGAATGAGTCCCAATCTACGAATGGTCTTTGAAAACTGTGCAGTTCTTGCTAGTTTTCTTGCATTGAGGAGAGTGGTAAAACTGTTCATTCTTGCCTGTGAGAATAGGTGACGAAGATTTACATCCCTATTGCCACCCTACCCACGAAATAACGAGACCACAGACAGAGCTTGGGTTGAACTAGGGCAATTTATTAATATGCCTAATTAACATGGGGTGAAATCCAACTTGAACTTGAACTTGACCATAACTTTGAACTTGACCTTGCATTTCTGAACCTGAGGGGAAGAAGGGGGGTCCCGGCATCATCGGACTAGGGTCAAGAGGCAGCTCCCTACCATCTCCCCTAGCCCGTTGAACGAGATACCGGGCCCCAAAGCCAACCGCTGAAGGTGCATGATGACCTTTGGCCAGCCCTTGTCTGGAAGGCGAGCCCCAAGGCCCACCCCCCGCTGCGCAGCAAGTGGGGTGATCCTAGGGCCCTCCCCAAGGATAGGATTTATCCTCCACCCCAAAAGGGGGTGCCATAGGTACACGCCGAACCTTAAGCCCCCCCCTTGCCGGCCTGCCATGATTACCTAATCGGTGGCAACCTATTTAATCACAAATTAAGACACCACCCTGTGAGGCCAATTACCCCGCCCTCGGCGCAGTGTAGGGTAGGCGAAAAAAACCCCGTATAGGGAGGAAAAAATTCCTACCTGGCCCTGAAGCGACCAGCTATCTTACACTGAAACCACTGGGGGGAGGGGGGGTCGCGAATGGCCGCCAGGGAGGCGGATCAGGCCCTAAATACCGGGTCCAGCCCCACCTCCTCCCGCCGGCCATCGCGAGTGGTCTCGTATCGCGGGAGGGCGGCAAAGACCGTCCCCCCCGCCACCCACAATGCTTGGGCGTCGTGGGACGAATTACAGAGAGAACAGCTGTGAAAGAGGAAAAACCATGGAAAGTAATATGAAATAGTACTACAGGGAACCTGCCACTTCAAATCTTACATGCCCTATGTATGTACTGGATGTATCAGGCAAAATACAATGTATATAATCACAAAGGAACTGACTTTTAAAATTATTCTTATAATTATTTATTATTTTTCCCCTCATAGAAATTTAAGCATCTGGCCCTGCTGCTATATTTATCTCCAGAATAACTCTATGCATTAGTTTATGCTGATAGTGCTGGGCCAGCATTGCCCCACGAGCTTCATAACAATATATCTGATACTAGTTTTTTGTTTTTTGTTTTTTTCTGAATCCTGGCCTGACACTGTAACCACTACCCCACAGTGGCTTTAGGCCATTTTGAAAGAAAAATCATTGAAGTTGTCATAGAGAGTGCAACAAATGCATTTGAAAGCTGAATGGTAGACATAAGAGGTGCCAATCTGGGGATAAAGGCTTCTCTATGTATGGTTATCAAACTCCGTTCCCTCTTCCCCTCACAGTAGTATCAGTTCAAAAATGAGGCACTGGGGTTTAAGGACTGCCAGGAATCTATATAAAGAGTAGGATTTGGCAGGATTTAGACTCTGGCTGAAACCATAAATGAACAAATTCTTCTCTAGCATCCTGTTAAGCCCAAGCAAAATAAACTCCATTAAAAAGATAGAAAAGTATGGGGAGGGCAGATTCTTTTTCACTTCAATTGCACCATCTATAGCTACACAGTACTGGCTGATATGTGTGTCTCCTTTCTAGCTGTGGTGTTTTCCTTCTTGTAAGCAAAGTAACATGTAGTCTACTTGCAGGTTGCATGCCAATAACCTAGTCGTCTACATCAGTGTCCCTTGGTCCAAGCTGGGGGATGCCTTATTCTACCACTGTGGACTATGGGCCTCTGGTGCTTCTTTATTTTAGATCTTGAGTTTTAGTGAACCAATTGTCTTGTCATGGGTGACAAAGAATGAATCTTCTGCTGAATGTTGTTCAACTGCTTTGAGATACCTCTGTGGTTATCTGTTATTTTTGGCCTCTGGTGGGAACATCTTATCAGAGGACATAAATTTGCAACTTATATACTTTATATCTGAAGTATAAGGCCATCCAACTTTACATCTTATGATAAGATCGTACCATTTTATCCACTGACATGATCTTTTACACGGAAGGTCTTAAATCTAATTGCTGATCCCAGCTGGAATAGACTCACTGAATAAATTATTGAGTGGTAAATCAAGACAAATGTACAATTCATTGATTCAATGGGTCTATTCCAGTTGGAACTAAGAGTTGGATTTGAGTGAAGGAATACTGCTTTTCCCCTGAAAAAGACTAGAATTCCTTCTGTGTCATAGATCCTTTTTAATGTACAAGCATCAAGATAGTAGAGGCAGAGGAAGAGAACAGGGGGAGAAGGTTCCCAAGAGGAGTGGAGTTTGCATAGACAGTCTATGAGAGAGGAAAAGAGGTTAATATGTAGAATAATGTTCAGAAACAGATAGCATGGTGGCCAAAATCAGAAATTCATGAAAGTTTAGCTAGCTTACACCTGCATGAATATCTACAACACATATCCATATTTCAGCCATAAGACTGCTGATGTATCATGACTTCAAAAGTGCATGTTCCCAAAACCATTTAGCACTTTTCTAGCTTTTTATACTGAAGTAATGGCAGCCTAAATAGAGCCAGGTAGAGTTTGAATAGGCAGCTAGAGTTTGATTTTATTAATTTTTATTATTGTTGTTGTTGTTGTACAATCCCTGCTTTAATGTAGGAAATAACCTTAATGTTAATACTCAGTAATGCTGAGTAACTACGTGTGCACACTATATATATATATATATATATGTATGTATGTATATGTAAATATATATATATATATATTTTCCAAACAAAACATTGATTTATTTTCTTGGAAAGCCAACAAAACCTAGCTTAGGCAAGAGCTTTTAGAGCACACTATTGGAAGTCAACTTTAGGGGGATGTGCAGCAGGGGGCAGGATTTTCTTGCATTATGGGAACAGTAGTGTCAAAGTCATTTGTCATCATGAGATGTTTATTTAAAAGTATGAGATTTACAGTATAACAAAACTAGTGATAAAAACAATAACATTTCCTTATTAATGTGTTCCTTGCATTTTTCTTCCATGAAGGAGCAGATAAAATGTAGTATCAGCAGATATTAACACCATACTTCCCAGGAGTTGTGCCTTATCTTGTTTAAAGAGAAATATGTAAACATTTTGTTGATAGCACTGTAGGAAATATCACTTCCTGCGAGGCTGCAAGATTTAGTTCAGAATGTCTTCTATAAACTTTAACAGTGTAACCAAAGTCTTGCATACTTTCCATATGGTATAGTAGCTTGTAGTATAATGTGTCTATAGCATTTATACAAAAAAAAATAATAATAATAATAATAATAATAATAATAATAATAATAATAATAGTCGTCTACTGTGTTTACTTGTCTGTTCAAGGGTATGATGACAATTACTATGTGTGCTGTCTGTGGAAAAAATGAATTCTGATTAAAGAAAAGATTTTCTATGGTCCAAATTAGTTGTGTTTTAGAAAACATTTGTGGAAATATGCTTGCATGCTTCCCTTCGTATTATTTGAAGAATATGCTGAAAGCAGTGGTGGTATCCAGATTTTTTTAAGCAATAAAGATTGAACTTGGGACAGTAAAGAAACGGTTTGCTTTTTCATCTATTACGTAAAAAAATGTTTTTGTTTTTGTTTTGTTTTGTGTTTTTTGGTAACACTAGTATGAAGAAGGAAAAAAACGAAGGAAACCCAACTACAGCAGTGTTGATCTTTCTGAGGTTGAATGGGAAGATCGGGATGACGTGGTAAGTGCTTTTAAAGACGGTTTGATGCATTCACTGCCAGTCTGAATAAGCAGCAGGAAGAAAAAAGACGTAGAAGTCTTCACATTTTGCAGAAGATTAAAGTTAAAGAAGTTAAAACTTGGGGTCTATATATCAGAGTAGCTTAGAAAAAGCATTTAAAGCAGTTAAAGAGGTCAAAAAACAGTAAGATAATTTAAATAAGCTAAAACATATTAAACAATATAATGAGTTGAAAACGGGGGGGGGGTTCAATATAAGTTTTTAAAACAGTAGGTAATAGTTTTTGGTTTGAATTAGTAAAGCCCATGACACCTAAGTGACATGAGTGTTGGCTCCAGTTGAGCCTCCAAGGGGAAAGAGCACTCCACTAATGGGGTGCCATGGCTGAGAAGGGCCTCTCCCATATCTTAACACAGTGTATTGATCTCACTGATGGGACACGAAGGAGGCTCTCCCAGCAGATCTTAATCTGTTGGC